>VZRF01009874.1:161895-282214 GCA_013396875.1 Vireo altiloquus
CCACCCCAAACCTGGCTCCTGTGAGCTGTGCTCTGCCCCACCCCAAACCTGGCTTCTGTGAGCTGTGCTCTCCCCTCACCCCAAACCTGGCTCCTGTGAGCTGTGCTCTCCCCCACCCCAAACCTGGCTCCTGTGAGCTGTGCTCTGCCCCCACCCCAAACTCAGCCAGGGATGCTCCTCACTGCAGCTGGAGGCTTTGGCCTTTTGGTGGCTGCAAACATTTCCCTCAGCCTGAGATGATTGAACAATGGGTTTCCCTTTATCTAATCAGCAGTTTGACTTTCAGCCCAAAGTCCCAGTCTTCAGGGAGGCTTCTTGGTTGTAGCTTCTTATAATGAGCAAAACTTTATATCACTGTTTGAGGCATGAACTATTTTCAGTCTCTGACACCACGGAGTGATGAGGAAACATTTACATAATGGTTCCTCTGAATGGCCTGTGTTCAGCGTCCAAAATAGATCCCTGATTTGGTTTCCCAAGGGTTTTGAATCTTTTGCATTTGAGAGAAATACATCTGACTTTGGATCTCTAGTAGGAATAAGTGAAACAAAAGCTATGTAAGGTCTTACAGTCAGGCTGGAGGGATGGAGAGTCACAGAGCAACAACCAGTGTCTTGTCTGGGTCTAGGTTGTTGTAGATTGTCCCATAATCTTCTGGTTCTATGGCCCAAGTGGCTTTTGCTATCATTACAAAACAAAAGGGAGTCTTCCAAAAGGGAATCTTGAACTTCAGACTTTACCACCTAATAAGAATAAAACCAGTGCTAAAGAAGAGTCCTACTGACAACCTCAACAGAGGGTGGAGAATAGGAGTTTAAGTCAGTCAAGCAGTAAATTAGGATGCATTAATGGGAAAGCATAAAATGTTCACAATACTACTGATGGTACCAAAATTGTCAGAGCATGTGCCTGACCCAAGATCCATATCTAGGGCTTTCCTAGACTGTTCTATTCACATATTAAGGAAAAAAAACAAAAAAAAACAAAAAAAACCACAAAGACTTAGAATAAGATGAATTGAGTACCAGAAGATTCACTTAGGAGAGGAATAAAGAATACAAACACTACCAGATCAGTGTTCTCCATTGCCTAGATGACAGGAAAGTTTTGAGGAGTTATAAAATTATGTCAGAGAGTGTGAATGTCATGTTCTGTTTGTTAGAAGCCTTCAAGTTTCATCAGGAAACAGTTCATTAGAAATTCCTCTGCAGCTAGTACAAAATGTCTGCTCTGAATGACTCAAATATTCTTCAACCTTATTAAAAAACTCCAGTATAAGCACAGTGTGCCTAGAGTTGCAGTAGCAGACATAATAATAGTTATTAAATGCATGTATGATCAGCTTCATGGCAAGTATTGTAATATTAGTGTGGAGTGCTACTTGTAATGTAATTCAGTGAGTGTGATAGTTTTGACTATTTGATATTTTTAGAGAGCATTATATTCTACTTTTTAATAGGCATCTTGGATTACCACCATCAAAAAAATAATCTAAAAAATCACTGTAAGTTAAATGGTGATTGTTTTTAACCTTTTTTTTTTTGGTACCAGTATCGAATTCTCTCACTCCAGTCTTTGACAGTACAAACCAGATCTTAACCCAATTTGTTATCCAGAGGAAGCATGTGAACAATGTCTAGCAGGCAGTTAACTAGTTCACATTTGAAAACACACAGGTGTCAGGCACATTGTACACCAGGAAGTTTGCTTCATCAGCTCATCCTTTCATCCTCTTTCCTTCTAGCTGTGGAGGCGAACCCAGGTCTCACTGCCTAGTATCTGGGTACCTACCTCCACAGAGCAGATTTATTCCCTTCTCTAACTCTGCTGGAACCTGCCAGATGCCTCTGCTGCATCACTGGCAAGCAATCTCTGTGACTGTGGCTGGCACAACTGTGACCTTGTGCATCTTTGACCTTCCCAGACAGTGCAGAAAGAACAGATCTCTATTTCTTATGTCCCTGGGCAATGCAGTAACTTTCGTTGGATGTCATTGATTTAATGCTCCTCCAGATTTACTTCTGCCTTATATAACTTTTGGGTTTTTCCAGTAAAATTCAGCAGGACTCACATGCAGAAATTTTCATGCATTAGAGCTTACAAAATCAGATCCTGTTGTCATTCAGTTTATCTTTTCTTTCCAAAGGGAAAAATACAAGCAATAATTATCTATGGCTAATGGGAAAATGGATTGCTGTTCCTTGTAAAGAGCGCTTTTTACACTACATTCAGACTCGTGGCTGCTGCAATTTAATTAGGGTTTGTAAATAACAGCATTTTCAATGGAGGTTCATCTCATCCACCACCAGAAAGTTAAATGTATGTTTACTGCTCAAAGTTACAGGTCATAGAGTCAAACACCTGCTCTGCTCTAGCTAGTTGTCTGACAATCACGAGCCATTGTATCCCACTGGAGGTGAACACTTTTCGTATACCTCAAACACCCAATGCTTACTTCCCCCCTCTAGACAGATTGCAGGCAAAAGCCACACCACAGTCTGAGCAGCTGTCACATGTTAAGTCTCCTTGCTTCAGAGTTCAAGAAGCTCTGGAACAGGCTGATGTCTATGCTGTGGGGCATCAGACACCTACCTTTATTTTGTTTGTTTGTTAAATCCATTTTATACTCATCCTCCATTACAGAATTATCTCTAAGAAGTGAACATCGCGTATTTTACGTTCATCACTCATCATCAGTCAATTAGATTAATAGAGATGGGGTACATCAAACATCATTTCCATACGCTCTGTGGGCACCACTGGGTGGGTTTTGCTCCTAGATGTGAGCACTGGCACGCCTGACACTGGAAAACCCAGGAAACAGAATAAAAGTCCTGTGAATGGCAACTACGTGACAACTATTTAGACCAAGACACGCAGAGGAAATTGGATACAGATGAAGTTCCAGGAAACATTAAATATGGATGGGGCACCTTGAAAGAGAAAAGATAAGGTGATGTGTCACAGCCTTAAAAAATGCACTGGGTTGAAAGGTTCACTGCTAGGGAAGTCCAGTACTATCAGAAACCTGCTGCATTACCTTGTGGAACATAGCTTGACATCTTTTGATGTATTTCAGGGAAGACCTATTCATCTGAAAGGGTGAGGCCAAAAAAGGAGAAAAGAGAAAAAAAAATCCTGCCTAGAGAGCTTTTTTTAGTGCTTGTATTTCAGAATGATGACAACTAATTATAGCAACTGCTCTCATTATGGGTGACCTGTGCTCACAACGTGTGGTGCTGGAGCAAGCCAGGGAAATTAATTAAATCACCTCAGCCTAAGTCCTCACACCTTCAAAGTATAGCAGAATCTGGCCCCTGGTTAGCTATGCAGCCATCCTATCCCCCCAGATTTCCACTAGAAAGGACTTACTGCTGTAAAGGAAAATGCTGCAGCAGTACATCTCTGTGTGGGCCATCTGAGCCTACAAACCTGCAAAAGGATCCCTAACAAATGAAGAGGTAATCAACATACCTAAGGCCTTACTTCGACTTACTGTCAGGGATAAACTCATGGTTGGCTTTCTGATAAAGCACTAATGCTTAAGGGGATATCTGTGTTCCTGACTTGTTTCTGTCTCCGTGAATAAATTCATGTCACAGACTCATGTCACAGCTTGGTTAGCTGGCTTCTCACAGACACCAAAGGAGACATGAAACTTTGAAGGGAGGGGCTGAGACATCACTGTGAAAGGTGGGCAAGAGAGATTTTTCTTGCATATTTGCTAAATGGTCCTAGCAATAAAATTAAAACAAGTTATCTTTTCTCTGGACAGAGGAGGAAAGTTGTGCCTACTTTTCAGTGAGCTGGGAAAATAGAATCCTTCTATCAAAACACTGTTCGAGTACTCAAGCATCTTGGAAGGAAAAATCTTCTTTTAAACCCAAAATATAATTTTTCTTTGAGAAATATTGAAAAGGTTAATTAGATGATGTGGTGTCTTGGGGTTTTTTTCCCCAAACAGAATGTTTCGTCTCAGCTGCAATTTTTCTGCAGTGCAGTTCCATTTTTATTTCATATGAGTCCCCATTAACCTCCAGGCTTTATTTTCTTATTCTAAGTTAAATTCATTGAATCATGTTGCAGAACTGTAGCTTTTTGGCAAAAGAACTATTATAAACCTAAAGCAATTTGAATGCCATGTTACTGTACACCAAATTACTCTACTAGAAGAGAGAGGAGTTCAAAGGCTTTTAAAATACAAACTCCTTTTTTTTTTACAGTTTGTGAAGATGCTAAGAAGCTTAATGCACTGTTCAATATCTGTATTCAGTGATAAAATATTCAAATATGATGATGCACACATGCACTTCAAAAGTATTTTCAAAGCTTTGACTGAGCCCTTAAAAGACTTTGTGTGCAAGCAGTGCAAAGTGTTAAAAACTACCAATTTGATCCAAAAGGGGAACAAGTGTGATTTGTATTTATTGTACTGCACAACCAAGCAACATATCTTTACTTTTAGAAAAGCTGGGACTAATATGTTCAGAAAACATTAGCAATGCTATCAACCGAGAAGGTTAAGGGAAGGATTTACTTATCTGTAATGATTTATTGAGCTGACAAGACAGTGTACAAATGGGGCTACGAAATGCATGGGCAGAAAATCTTAGAAGGAAATCATTGTGTCAGGGCACTGAGCAGATAGATCCTTTCAGTAAAGAAGCAAGTATTCTAATTCATAAATCATGTTTGTCAGGAATAAATAAAAACAGAATCAAAGCTGGTACCTCCTTGTATTTAGCACACACTGAGCAAAAAGCTTTTCTCCCTGGAGCACAGCAGAGAAGGAAGAAATATTTGTTGATCTACTCCAACAAGGCATGTCTTTTCCACCTTTCCTGTTGAGTTTGTGCTGTATATTATCAATATTGGCTGTTGGTGCCAAGGTCTCAGTTGTCACCTAAATGCTCTGCTGTGACTTGGGTTTTAAGCAGCAAATTGTCAATGTCCCTCTAAGAGATGGACACTGCAGTAAAACCTGTCATTTACTTTAATGGCTCAGATGTCAGAGAAGAGTTTTGTCATGGCAGATGAGGCTGTCTTTTAATCCTCCCCCTCCACACCGAGACTGATGGGATTGCATTCTTACCCATCTAGCAAAGCTCCACACATAAATTAGCCCGAGCAATTTTCCAGGGGGTAATAAACAACCATCAGGCTCTCACTGACGCTCACTGGATGGCATTACAGATGAGATATATCCAAGGACACTTTACTTCGGTTCAGCAAATTTCAGCCTTGGGGCAAGAGCAATACTTGGCATAATGCAAGAACTAACCAGAAATACTTCCCAGATACACACAGGATAACCATGATTTGAGTGGCATACTCTTCATCTTGTATCTATAACATGGTAGAGCTTAGATCTTGGACCAGTTCTGCATCTTTCCCTGCCATTAAAAGAGAGTAGATGACAAATGTCAAAAAAAAAGAATAATCTCTGCTAAGTTTTTTAATTTTAAATTTAGACAGCTATGTTAAGTCTGCTGTCTTGTTGCCCTCCATAGCTGACAAAAAATCATCTCCGTAATGCAATTCATGCCACTCCTTTTATGTATTTCTGCCAGAGTGTTCTTCAAAAGTGCCTGCCTTTTACCTTTAGGAAGGAAAAAACTTCACCCACTCTGAGATGATTTAACATAACAATGCAACTGTGCTCTTGAGTGACAGACACATTTTGTTTGCCTGAGATTGCTGACGCTCTGCAAGCCTTCTTCAAACAAGAAGTGCAAACAACTATGCCAAAGCTATTAGAAACAGAAGAACAAAGATACTGGGTCTGACCAAAAGTTTAGCTAACACAATATCTTGAATCTAACAATTGCCCCACGACAGAGACACATATTTTTATAAAGGCAGCATCACACAGTTTGATATTTCACTGATTTATCTAGGCACCATCTAGCACCATTTTATCCTCAGCACAATCTTACCTCTTTATGTACCTTTTGTTTCACCAGAATTGAATTTTAATCAAAACATGTGCAGATTCTCTGTATGTCTAATTCATCAATAGTACAATTTCCTGTCCATACAGGCAATGTGTACCAGATCATCTGTGCATTTACGCATTCAGGAAGATTTAAATGGTGTGTGGATTTTTCCAGAAGTCTTTAGTTTATAGAAGATTACTTCATTCATCTGCATTTCCAACACAAAGCAAAGGTTAAAAAGACTCCCTATATACCAGACTACAGGGCAGTATCATGACCTCTGTACTTGCAACATAACCAGCAGCATGAAAATGGGAAACCAATCCTGATGGAAAACACTCAAAAATGCAACTATCCAGCAGTGGACCTTGGTTTGGAGGAAATGTACTTGAAAGTGGAGATGTTCACTGTGCACCAGTGTGCCAGATGGGCTCACATTAGAGAGAATGAGGAAAAAAATGTAACCCATAGGACACAGAAGACAGACTGGTTTCTGCCATCAAGAATAACCTTTTGTTTTGAACTTCCTGCCTTCACTGGACCTGACAGTCCTAGTAGGAATGTGCCTTCAAAACCATAATTTGGCAGGTTTGGGGCTCTATTTCATGCACTGCTATGTAAGACAAGATTGAGAAAACTTGAATCAGTGATGTTTCCCTTCACTGAAGGAAAACTTCGCAGTGACTCCCGTTAGCTTTGGAACACAGAAAACACTGTGAGCGTGTACAGATGCAGACACAGCTTGAGCTGAAAATGTTGGTGCATTCTGCCTTTGCTCAGGACATGAATATACAGAAAAAGTCCACAGGGTTTGCTGCATCACAGGGATGGCAACAAATTTCAGGACCTGAACAATGAGAGCTACTAATGACTGGCACTTTTACAGGCAAGAGAGAATAGACAGAAGAGAAATCAGCTCCTTCTAGAGGTAGAGGTAGAGGTAGAGGTAGAGGTAGAGGTAGAGGTAGAGGTAGAGGTAGAGGTGGAGGTGTCCTTGGCCAAGACAGGAAATTTTTGTAAATCAGGGCACTGTCTGAATGCTTTTCAGCTTATTTCCTCCAGTGTCAGTGAGCCAGTTCACAACCACCTGTGATACTCCCATGGATGATTTACGGAGCTGTTTACTGGGAGTATCCAAGCACACACACTGCACTTGTCTGTGCAGAGCTGTTCAGGGGAGACATATCCATCACCCTTCTGCAAGGCACAGAGACACATTCAGCATTTGCAGCGAGCATTGTGAGGAAAATGAGGCTTTTATTCACTTTCCTTTCTTCCTAAGGAACTTCCAGTATTTAGCCAAGACTGTGAAAACTGACGGGAAATAATGCTAGGAAGCAGAAGTGTGTGCAGGGATGTTCTGCGTTAGTCCTGTCACTAATGTTTCACTTCCATTCTTTCCGGCTGAGAAATAACAAGCCAGAAAAATTTTGACTATTCTAGGAAACTTTCCTTTTCCCAAGGGCACCAACCGTGCATTACTCCATACCATACATCACTGTCTCTCACTGGCCACGTTGTCCCAAAGAACATGGGTCAATTTGCAAGGGTGACTTAGCCCAGTTAAAAATTTCACTCAGGCTTAAAGTTGTTAGAATACTACGCATTTTGCTGGCATTTTGGAGCAAAGTAAGTTGATTGATGGGGAAAAAGAAAGATTTGACTGAGGCACAATAGTGTCTCTTTTCTACTTTTCTTACATTTCCTGCAACACTTTGCATCTAGAGAACTTAAACTCCTTTCAGATATTAAAAAATAAATGAATTTTATTAATCCTAAATAATGTATCTTTCCCCGTTTTGCAGAGGCATGAAAACATCAAATGAGTTTTTCTGATTTCCCCTTCTGAAAGAGCTAGGAACAAACTTGGACTATCCAAGTTCTCAATCCCATCCCATAGGCCACATGGAAATATTTTTGAACCAGAGTATGATATAGGATCAACCACTCTGTATTAAACAAGGTCAAAATCAATCCTTCCCTGCATGTGAGGAGCAGGCTGGAAGATTCCCTTGTTCCCTCTTATCTATCTCACATGAAGAGATGATGGAAGGATAGAAATTGCTCTAGGAAGAAGTTCCAGTTCCTCAGGCTTAACCATGGTCAGACAAAAGTGGAAACAAGAAACTCTCTACATCCAAGATATTTGTTTGCAGCTTGCATATTATGTACTCTCCTTCCATTTTATGCTTGAACAGTGGTAAAAATACAATTTTATACACAGTTCCTCATTAAAAAACAATCAATTTCTTCTTTTTTTTCTTGCTCCCAAACTATTTTAATAATTAATTTTTCAATTAAAAATCAAGTACTGAAAAATACAAAAAAGTACAGACTGCAAATACACTAAGATGTCTCCAAACCTTCCCTTTTGAGAGGTATATGGGGATCTTCTTCCCTCTGTAGAGATTTCTGGAGCCTTCATCAGAGGAAAGTTATATTAAATCAAGGTGGAAGATAATCATTGCCCATTTTTCCCCAGTATCTTTGTCACCCTTTGACAAATGCAAAGTTCTACATGTATATTTGTATGTCTTACTTTGTATGTCTTAATTAAGATAGTTCTCCACAAGTACCTCCATACAAAACCACACTCATAGAGATGAAATAAATTAACAAACCCTCTAGCTAAGGAAAAAAAATATAAATCAAACCACAAACAAAAACCAAAGGAAAAAACAATATGAAAAAAAGTCCCTTTTTAATTCTTTAAACCATCAATTGAAATACCACATGATGCCTAGGAGACACTGTGTTTTGGATGTTTTGCACCCTTATTTTCTCTCAGAGTCTATGCTGGCTCGATCAAGCTATAGCTCCCAAGGTTCCCTACAGTATCTCTTGCTGGTCTAAGGGGACTTGAGATGATAGCAATTACACAGCAGCTTTGGGAGCCCGAGGATAACTGTGGCACTGGAGAGGAGTTTGGAGCTATGATGGTTTGTAATGCAGCAAAGAGTGGCATTCCAGAAATGCTTTGAGTTTAGGCTGAAATATTTCACTTTGGAAACAAGAAGGGCATGTGCTTGATTTTAAATTTCAATTGCTCCCATTTTTTGAGTAAATAAAAGGTGCTGAAAGGCATACATGGAAGGTTTCAATCCAGCAGGGAGAAAAATGTGCAACAAATCATTATTTTTTAATAATGTAATTTCAATGACTGTTCTGCCAAAAAGAAAAAAAAAAAAAGAAGAAGAAAAAGGGGATGGGTTCACAAAGTGGGTTGTGCCCTTCCTCATCCCCACTGCATCCTGTTGCATCAGGAAACTACAACTGCTGTCAGTTAGAGTGACACAACTATCAGGCTTAAGAAGGAAAAGGAGGAAGGTATTTGCCTCAACCTGATCCCTTCAGAGCTACTGCCTGAGCGAACACCCAGTGCTCCCACGGCTAATCCCTGGGAACACTAATCCTGCCCGTGAAGTTTTACCCAGGGAGTTTGCTGACAGGTGATGGTGTGCTTTCATTGCAGCTTGATGGGGAGTGCCCTCTGTGCACTGTTAAACTCGCCTACTGATCTTCCAGAGGGATGGTGCATCAGTAACACATCTACCTGTTATTACTGCACAGTTATGAGGCAAGTTCACAAGCAATCCATCAAATTACTAGCTTTCATGCCAAACTCTTATTAAACTATTAGTTACTGACACTTTAGTAACAGCATTTTCTATGAAGTGATAAAATCAACCTGATGGATGCAAGGTTTATCTGTGAGAATTATTGAAATTTTGGTTTTGGAAAAATGATGTTGTCATCCTCAGGCCTCAGTACTTAAAAATAATGAATTCAAGGAATATTAAATTGAAATTGGGCTTATTTTAGGCAATTCAGTGGCTCCTCTGTCCTTCCAATCTGTTAATCAGAGCTGATGCTAGCTGAGAAACTTACTGGAAATGAAGAGAAAATACTTTAAACAAGCAAAATTGTGCCGCAGTTTAGAAAGCACTATCATCAAATAAGGTTTTGAAAAGTGATGCTACCCTCTCACATTTTTCCAACTGGTTAGGACACGAATGTTTCAAAATACTGCTAACCATGAAAACTGAACTGTCAGGAAATATCCTGGACACCATAGGGAAAACTGTGTTTTAAGAAAGTTGCTGTGTTCTCCCTGAGATTCCTGTGAGGGCAGAAAAGCTGTTACACAAAACAAAGAAAAGGAATAAAGTGGTCCATCCCAGATTTAATGGAGCAGAGATTATATTCTTGCTGGCTGCAGATATTACAAGTAGAGCAAATCATCCTCCTTTAGAGGGTCATGGCCTTTTGGCTATGGGTAGCATCACTGGACCAATCTTGCACCTCAAGAAATTTGCATGCACCCTGCTTCATGCAGGGCAGCAAAAGAAGGCTGCAGCACAGACTCGATTACCAAAGGCACTTTATGCTTCTTTCTTGAGCTGTTTTTTCTCCTGTCTTTTGTGTCTGGTCTGTCCCTTTTCACTCCTCGCTAGAGACTGCAGGGCTGTGCCAGCCCCTTCCCACTCACTGGTTTTTGGGGGATAACATATCATGCCTTCCACAGGGCAAACTTTTACTCCTGGGACTGGAGAGCAAGGGAGGGGGAAACTACAGAAACTAAATACAGGTTCTGATGGTCACACACTGGAACAGGCCTCAGACTTTTCCTAGCGGTTTAACAGCATTGGTTTATTCAGAGCTGTGCCTGGCCGATCCAGGAGCAGCCAAGGAAAACAGTGAACGTTTTTCCTAAATATCAGTAAAAATGCATCATCTTAAACAAACATTTAGGGAGATTTTGTTGCTCTGCAGCCCTTGTGGTAAATATGAGTTTGCTGTTTAATGCATACATAGACAGCCTGCTGAGAACAGCACCTCTCTTGCTGGACATGAATGAGGTCCTTCCAGAATTTTTCTTTTAAATGTTTTGTGTTCATCCAAATAATTAAAAAGGTTATAGCCTTTGTAATAATTGTCTCAAACAGACACATTAATGAATCATTCATCAAATGAAGGGGAACAAGTGTTATATAAAATGCTTTAGAAAACTTGCCTTTGTTCCAGTAATTTAGCAGCTGGCAGCTGCCTCATCTTCATGCAGACACACAGGGATTAAAACAAGACAAAAATTGGGCTTAGAGCTACTGTGGGCAAAGGCTCGGGGGTAAAATTTTCAAAAGACTCTGTATGGTTTACACACTCACATCCTTCCCAAGAACGCAACTTTTGAATTTCCATGACACTTTTCTTGCACAATTATCATGCAGAAATACAGTTCCCCTGTTGGCACCGCAGCCTCAAGGCACAAAAGATACAGGCACATCCCCACCCACAACCAGGCTGCACTGGTCCAGGAGTATGGGCTCCTCTCTGAGACTGGTCCCTACGGGGAAGCACCTCAGTGACCAGAACAAAAGCAGTAACACCCCATGCCCATGGCTGCTTCTCCAGGCTGAATGTGAGAGAATTTCCATCTAATACTCCAGCTGAAATGCCCCTTCTGCCAAAGAGTCAAAGCTTCCCGCTTATACAGTCACATTTGCTTGCTTCATACCTGTGCTTTATCATCATTAGCAGCTTAAACAGAAGGCAGATGGCTGCTATTGTGCTGGGCTGGGGATTTTTCCATTTCTCTCCTTAGCGTGATGGGTAGTGTGTTATTGAATAAACAGACAAGACAGATCCTGGGAAAGGTCAGAATTCATTATGAGTAAGAGGAAACAACCTATCCCCCACATGCATATAATTGGGCCTGACTTCCATTAACACGAGGCAAACAAGCAGCTTCCGACTGGGTACCTCGAGGGAGTGTTATAAAAATAGCTGCAGGCTCAATCAAGTTTATCCAGGCAGGAGTGAAGGCTAACACAATAGCTAACAGGGAACCACAAAGGAGATTAGGAAGATGTGCAAAACAGACTGCAGGTGATTGCCTGCACTCCAGACAAATATTTTGCTCTATTCATTGCTAAGCCCCCCAGCTAAGTCTGGAAGGAATAAAACATGGAATCTTCCAACTGTTTTCACCACTTCTTTTGTGAAGACCTGATCCTAAAGCAATTTTACTCCTTCTTACTAATACTCATATCTTTTTGACATTATTCTTTCCCTGTTGTTGGTTTTCAGACAGAGAGAGTCTAATTCAGTAGTCAATATCTCAGGAGGATCAGCTGGTCAGATGCCTGTTGGCTTTAGGAAGACTAGGGCATCAGCATAACTGATGCTACAGCCAACCTTCCACTCTGGTGGGGTAAAGGCCATTGTCACTAATGCCTCTAAAAAGTCAATTGGAGTCTCATGATGCCCCTGGAGAAGATAGGTGATGGCAGTGCTTCACCAGCATATATCTGCTTTGAACTGAGACAAAACAGAGAGAAACTCAGGCATGACCTGCCACAGAGTTCAATGTGCCCAAATCCAGCTCAGATCACATTAATTGCACTATTGTAACTCCCAGGATAAACAGCTGCACCTGCTTGAGATGCTTTAATTTAAGTTTGTTCAGCAGATGTTTCAAAACAGTGCAAGCCCTCAGTATAGTCGACCACGCTGGCTTTGTACCAACACATCAGAACCATTCCAACCAAGAGTCATTTGTGGGAGAACTGGGGAACTCAGCGTCAAAGGTCTGGGCTTTTCCTGGCATCCTCAAAATCTCATCTGCCTCTCCACTTATTTAATTTGGACAAGGACAAACGCGGCAGACTGGATTTTACTGCACATGGGTTAGAGTCACTGCAGCTGTTGTGATGTGATATTGTGGGAATTGTGAGCCCACCCACTTCCCTGGGCATGGAAGTGGCACCAGTGGAAAGTGGAGGCACTAATCAATCAGCAAGACTGGTAAATAAAATTGACAAAATGGGTGATAAAATGATGGGAGTAAAGTAAAAGTCCTGACTCCTAGCTTAGCTACTATAGGGAAGATGCTCAACATAGAGAAAGCCAGGTGAGAGCTTCCTGCAGGTTTCTCACTGACAACAAAACTGGTAGGTAGAAAAAAGATGTATATATATATATATATATATGTATATCTTACAAAGATATCATAAGAAATCCAACATAGTAGTTTGCCAATGGTAATTGATTGAAGACATTAGTCTGCCCTCCAAAACACTTTGGCAGCTTTCCCAAGAGAGGTGTGATTATTTTTTTAAATCTTTAATGACTGTCAAGTCACACAACAGGCAGTTCATGTAATTCATTAAGTTACATTGCTGCTTGTCTTGCCAGCAGCAAGGAGAAAAACCACAGACTTACCCTTGCACCATTCCTGTGCCTATTGATTATATCATTAGGTAAGCAAATTGGTTACCTCACTTCAGACTTGATGCTAAATCACAGTCGCTAAGGTTTGCCATCACCTTAATAGGGTATCGACTGCCATGAAAAAATATGTTGAAAATCCCTGTATCCCAGGAGAAGTGATTGTGAAGGAGCATTCTCAGCTCAGATTAACTCTCCAGCATGACACACATTGTCATAAATTGTCATTTATATCAAGGTCAAAATTCAAGTCACTGTATGTACTGCAAGTGTTCATTTTAATGGAACGAGTAAGCTACCCATCAAATACAGATTTCCCTAACAGCTAACTTGCTCCATCAATGGACAGGACACTGCCTCTCTGCAGACAGAAGCCCTCACAATGTGTTAGTGATGGCTGAACATCCTAAGAGACCGAGATATGGCAGATTTACGGGAGCCTCTATCTGCAGGGCTGCTTCTCTGGTCCTGCCGGTCTGACTCCAGGGTTTTATCTCTGTCTCTGCCACTTCTTTTACTGAGTGAAGATTTTGGGCTCTGCTCATCTCCGTCCTAGTGAAAAACGGGGATTGCACTGCTTTCATCTCCCTGCAAAACAGCCCCAGTGAGGGAAAAAATTGGTCAAAGTGACTAAACCTCACCAGGTACAGGAGAAGCCTAACCCCAGCTCTCACTCACCTCCTTACACAGTGCATGATTTGAGCTGAAAATACAGCCAGCAAATAATCTACTCCAACCAGTCCTCAGACTCAATTTTCACCTTCTAGCATAGATCCAATGGGAGTATTTGGTTTTCTTTTTTTTCTAGGCAGCTCATCTTAAAATCCTTTAGTAGCCCCAGAAGGATACAGCGAGTCTGGGCTGACAGCACATTCCGAGTCTAGCCTCAAGGAAAGCACATTATCACAGCTCTGAAAAATGACCCAGCCTGTATTAAAGGGGCAAAGTCAGAAGGCCAGTTTTTTATGTCTCCTGAAAGAAGATGGACAGAGATGGCTTTTGCTTGGTTCAGGAAGATACCAGACATCCCAGATGTAATGTCTCCATCCTGCAACATCCAATGCAAACACCCACCCTGCTTCTGCTGGGCTACTGGTGAGTGAAAAAGTAGATAGAGCCTTCTGAAAGGACTTATCTGTTAATCACAGAAAGAGTTCATTGATTTCCATCAGCTTCTAGATTAGACCCTTAATTATTATTAACTTTGGCTGGGGTTTGCAAAGCAACTTTGCAAAGCAGCTTAGCAGCACAAAGGCTGAAAAATACTTGAACTGCTGTGTCACTTCATGTTTAGGCTCAGTTAAAGTTTGGGGCAGACACACAAGTTCTCACCTGCTTACTCTAGAGAAAACAGATTGTCTGTTTTCTGGCTTTATTCTGCATCTCATAAACCAGTATTCCTTCTCCACATCCATGTACAGTTTTCCTGGGGTTTTGCTATGCCAGAGAGTTAGCCAGTGAGCTGTTTGCATTTCCCAAGAAGCACTGTGCTCAAAGTGCACCCCAGAGGGCTGCTCAAGCAGGTCATACCTCACAAACCCCACAGTGGAAGGAGAGCAAGACATGGAGGAAAGAGGCGGACGTGGAAGACTTTGCTCAGCCATGGTGCAAAGGCTGGAGGAAAACAGCTCCTTTGCCATTCTCTGGGATCTCAACTTCATTTTTTCCAAGAAAGAAACAAAGCTGTGAATTTCCCCATTTGATTTGAAAAAGTGATGGAAGAAAAAGCAAGAGTAGTTCCCACCACAGGAGAAGCCACATGTCCAAGGCAGGATGGAGAAATGCTTACACCAGGGAGGGGTCTCATACCCTGCAGCTTCCCCCCAAAGCTCAGAACAGACACTAGGAAAACCCATCAAGGAAGGGCCTTGTCACAACTACATAACCCCTGGGTAGTTTATTGCAGGATTAATATAGCCTTGGCTCTCTCTGAACCACAGTAACTGGATAATTTTAAGTATAGTCTCTTTGTAAAGGAATTTAGAACTCTTATCATCATCTCAGGCATTGAATTCAACGAAAGATTCACTCAAGCACAAACAAAATTCTAAGTAGCTTCAAGGAAAATAGATAACTTAAAAGGCCTGGCCTGCATCACAAGAATTAAAGAGTTTGAGGCATATTTATTAGTGGAACATACACTACCAGAAGAGCAGCCCACTATTTATTGAACTAGTGTCTAAATAGCTTTATCAATACTGGGTGTGTTTAATAGGTATCTTTTGTGATTAAATTTCCAGGCAAGGATGCATTGATCCTGTCAGAAAACAATTCTGCATGGCAAGTTGACAATATCAGATGTGCTTATTTCCCTGACATTTGAATTTCAAAGGAAATTCATTTTTATGCTCCTCATTTTGTTTGTTTCCATACTCTCAAGAAGTTGCAAAGCTCAGTGTTTTTTCTGACAGGTCATCCTGAGCCCAGAGCAAGGAGAGTGTCCTTCATGCTGCCTAGAAATGAAAATGCAGACAAGCACACCTGCACAAACAATCTGCAAACACTAACTTCTCTCTCAAAAAATGCAGCAGGAGACAACAATTGTAAGGAGAACAGTGTTGCTGCCTGGGGGCCTGATTGTTCCTCAGGCTCCAGTAAGACTCTGTGCCTGAGCCTGAGTGGTTTTGTAAGGAAGCCATCTCACTCACCACTCCTTACTGCACTGAGGAAGATACAAGGACATTTAACCCACTAACTGGGCATCAGCACGAGGGATTTCTCCCTGCTGGAACACGGGACAAGGTCCCCTGTGTGCATGAGTGGTCATTCTACCACCTGAAACAGTGGTTGCCATGAGTGGCTTGCATGAGTCATTAGTGGTTTGCACGAATCATTGCTTGCAGTGAGGCAGCTCCATCCCCAGCTCCAGCAACAGGGCAATGCACACAGACACCACATCACTCTACTAATCCCAAACCAGCATCAGGAGCAGGGGAAGCACTCTGGCCAGGCTGAGATGTTTTCTGAGGGCAACATCTTTACATTCCTCTGTAAAATACTCTAGGATCCGAGGTGTCTGATGGGCGGGTGGGCCTCCAGCTGAGATTACGAGACCTGAAACTGCAATTCTGCATGTATGCTGAAGAGCTCACAGCATTTTTGCACGTTGAGTGCAAGGTGCTCTTTGCTGAAAGAGTCCCTAGAAAAAAATCACAGCTAGCAGCTTTCTCAATAGCATCTTGGGATCCTGAGTCCCAGTTTCACAGTGTGACATGCTTCAGTGTGTCTAGGCCGCTTACGTGCTTTAAAATTCTCCTTCAACAGATCTTTTTTTTACTTCCAATTCTAGGAAGAAGCAGAAATTACAGCAGAGTGGGGATACTTGCACCTGGACAACAAGGGATGGTGTGAAAGGGATGCAGGAGTCAACAGTGCTTGCAAATGAAGTTCTGAGAGCCCTGTGCTGAGAGAGTGCCTACCTCAAAATTCACATGGCCAGGAGAAAATTAACAAGAGTTAACAGAGTTTGCCTAAGACTACGATCAGATGGATCAAACAGAAAGAGGTGGAGAATTCTGTAGAGACTTGAGGAAAGGCATCAGCTTGGAATCAAAAGCGAAAGATGCATGAATATTTACAGGACTGGGGAGAGAAGTGCTAAGAGCAGCAGGCAAACCTCAGTTCAACATTGCCAGAAAGTTAGGAGGGATAGTTGTAAGAGGAAGGTTAGGCTTTTATAGACTCTAACTAGCATCTTGAAAGTATCTAGTCCCATTGTTTACCTGTTGTGCTGATAATAGTGATGTTCACCAATTGCTGCTTTACTAGATGTACATAAGTGCTTTGATCCTGATTTCATTTAAAGCATGTGAGCTAAGTAGCTGTTCCCTGCAACACATCAGAAATTTTCCTGACTGCAGAGGACAACATAAAGGGAGGAACTGGCTTTTGGGTTCAAATCCCAAATCCTCAATCATCTCTGAAAACATGACTCACCCAGCAGTATTTGTCCCCATCATGGGGAAGTTAGAGCACCATTTCAGTGCTTCATGGAGAGCTTCGAAGTAAAAGATGCCATATAAAAATATTTTATGTTTAACACTTTGGCAGGTGTGACATTCCATCTCATAAAGGATAATCAGAGTGATATACAGGATAAAATATTACAACTTTATCTTACTAGTCAACCCCATCAGAATTTAAATGCTTAGCTAGCAAATAGGACAGAGCAACATCAGAAACAACCCAGAAGATTTTTTTTAAATGTTATATTTGATTCCCTTTCAAACCCATTTTTTTTATTATTTTTTAAGAGCTGGAAGAAGCCAGATTAGATATATAAACGCAGATGTCTTTTCAAATGGGAGTAGATAAATCCAGAGTTCAAATTTTAAAATCTACATAAACCTTAAGGGTTTCTGAAACTTCAAGCAGAACCATATTGCCATTTATGCTCCATTCATGGCAAGAGAGATGAAGTCCCAAACCCAAATATGCCTGGATAATACAGACTGCTCTCATTCAGACCTTTTCTGACCTTGTGCAATCAGCTTTCTCTAACAGAAACTGCTTGGTAGCTTTTTTTAACACACATAAATGACCCAGTCCTTAAGTTTTATTCATGTGAACTTGTGAGTATGGCTGATCTCAAGCCTCATAACTGTGTGTTGAGATTTTTTTTTCCTTCAGTAAGTTTCTTACTCTCAATATTTTGGNGGGGTTGATAAAGCTAACATAAAGAAAAAAAGAAGGAAGAGAGAAATTTGTACCCATGAGGCAGTGTATTCACTGAGAATCCACCAAGATTTGAAATGTGATGGGAATCAGTAATATTTGCGTGTTTTTCTGTGTAGGAAATAAACTGCAGGAGAAACCTGGCTCGAAGCAATGTCTGCAACACAGGGGCAGGGATAAATATTGAGAAAGCACAGGAGTCTCTGCTTTGTCTTCTGAAGCTTTTCTGTGTTCTTCAAGGATGTGACCAGGCCCTAGGTAATGGACTGCAACAAAATTTGTTTATTCCCATGATTCTCTATTAAGGTAAGGCCTAAAGCTCTACAGTCTAAGATGCACTTCCATTAAAAGAAAAAAAAAGTCTTTCCAAAAGACTCCCTCCAAAATATGTTCCTTCTACACAACTGAATGCTATGCATGGCCTATAAAGCAGGATATCAAACCCACCTTTCAGTGGTGAACAAAAGGAACAGACACCCTACTTGCTCACAGATTATATACGTACACAAATGCTCTACAAACCACCAAGGCCACTACAGACCCAGGGTCATGCCTGATATCTGTCAGCTACTAATAAACTTAATGAGGCTGCAGTGACTTCTTTTTGTGTAAAGTCTACACAGCAGATCTAGAAAATTCACCCTTATTCTCTGAATATTCAGACCAGGCAGCCACCACTTATAGCACAAACACATATTTTCTTCGTGGTTCCATAGAGTTCTAGATTTTTTTTTTCGAGATGTGCAAAGCATATTACATTTCATTTGTCATTTTTTCCTTCAAGCTGTGCATGTGAACAGCTTCTGCAGCTCTTTCAAGAGCATCTTCAGAGCACAATTTCTTGTTAAAAGTATGTTTTAGACAGGAAATCTATTTTAAAGCAAACTATTTACCAACAATTCAAGTCCAGGACACACCACATCAGAGAAATTATGATCCTTTTTAGTACCCTAGTGTCCTTTTACTTATGCCACTACTCCAATGGTGTAATCCCTCACTTGTGCACACCCAGTCTCCCACATCCAGAGGCAGTTATTAATGCCCATCACAGGATTTCTCAGACAACACCTTGTTTAGAAATCCCAAGATCTTGTGCCTTTTACTAAGAAACAGCCATCAGTGCCAAGGAAACAGAGGAGATTTTGTAGAACTCACACCAGGGAAAGAGAAAGCAGTGCTAGCCCAGAGCAGACCTCCCTGTCAGCTCAGTGACCACCTCTGGCAGAGGCAGCAGGTCTCCCCCAGGGCCTGGGCATGAGCTCTCCCCAGTGTCAGACAGAGCCCACAGGACTCTGTCCTTCTGGCACTGCCACCACAACAAGGGCTCCAAATTCCACCTACAGATGAGAAGAGGAAACACAAAGTTATGAATTTCCATTTTAGTTGGTGCCTTCACAAAACTTTGTCTTCCCCTGCTTACCTCTCAATTTTGAGACAAGCATGTTCACAAGAAAAAGAGCTACATACAAGGAGCCTTACAGCCCATGGTCCACCTCAGGTCACACATCCCTGGCTCTGACTTCTTCACTGACATCAGACCCCTTCTGGTGCAGGGTTTCCACCAGAAATGCTGATGCTTCAGAGTCTTGGGTTCTGCTTTTGGGCACATTACAGCTAGCAGCAAAGCACAAGGCAGAGAGGCACCGAAAAACAAGCAGTGTATTTGGAACTCTTTACAACCCAAACCAGGTTCAGCTGCTGCATAGCCAGCAACACTGTCATTTTGGTAGTTTGAGTTTCTGAGAATAAGACAAATATTAAATTTATTTTTCAGTTGCAACTGAACAGTACATTTCACCTCAAGAACTGGAAAGTCTTGGTCTACTGTAAGAAGGAGAGGCTCTAGTAGATCCCATAACCTATTTCCTTTCCAAGCATGATCAACTCCATTTGATTTTGAAATCCAACAAATTCTAACAGTATATGTTTCTAAAAGAGATGGTTTATGAAAAAAAAGATCAGAGTAGTGTGGCACCATTTTACATACCCCAAATTTTATTATTTATTATTTATTTTATTATCTTTTATAAATAATAATAATCTGTAGAGGGGTTCCCTCATAGCTGAACTTTTTATAAGCAAATTCATCTCTCCCGAGCTTTGGCAGACAACAGAGAGTCCTCTTGTGAAGGAAGGATGTACTGCAAGCACACACATCACAACACCTTCTCAGCAACTTCCTTGTCTTTTCCCTCTTTCCATACTAATGGGCTCTTTAAATGAACAACCCCACCACAGTCTCGTGCTCAGATAACAGAAGGAAACCACCTACTTCTCCCTGTCCTGCCTGGTTGCTAGGACAGCCCAAGAGGATGGGCAGCGTAACCCAATAAGGAGAATGAATTTTCATCCATCATGAAAATTTAGATTTATTTCAACAGACTTGAAATCAGATCCATGTACATTTTCAAAGGGCACTCCACCACGAGCAGTGATGGCCATTTCTGACACAGGCTCAAACCCCAGATTCAAGAGCGCAAGTCCTGCACTCAGTGTGGGACAGGGACCTGCAGTCTGTCCCTCAGTGCTTTCCCACAGAAGCATGGAATGGCTGAAGCCCATGATTTGGGAAATCAGGTCTCAAAACTTGGGCTAAAATAACCCAGCAGAATTCCTGGCATGGCCCAAAGAATCAGGAACTAGAGGTGGCTGCAATTGTTTTACTGGATGTTGCAAGGGGAATATAAATATCTGGGGCTCCCCAAATACATTGTGGAAATAAAGAAATAAATTTGTTGTCAGACCCTGGCTGTTCATCAGTTAAGAGCAGCGATGAGCCATTGAAGGATGGCCGCATACAGACAATCCAGTGTTTTGTTCTGGCGTCTCATTTGGTTTTTTTAGTGTCACCTGTTACAACAGTAGTGCCAGTGGTCTTTTTTGTTATTTAGGGGTAGCTGCTTCCACGCAATAATTTGGAGAGGCCACTGCTGTTGCAGCACCTGTACCATTACCAAAATGAAAGGTAATGACCACATACTGGGCTGCCAGCAGGGAGAGAATTGCTCGCCAGCACCTCAAAGGCCCTTGCTCTGCCAGGTGCCTCACCTTCTCCTGAAGATGCTGGAGGCTGTGAGAAGAAACTGAGTGCAGGAACTTGAAGAAGCAAAGTGCTATAAACATTCAGTATTTCCCCCTAGCAGGAGTAAAACATCAGAAAAAAAATAGCTGAGGAAAGGGAGGTTGCTGAGGCCCCAAGCCCTCCTCTGACACTCTGCCTGGCAATAAGCCCCCATTTCAGCTGACTCTTGCCTATCCCAGCAGTTTCAGCTTCTAGGGAATGGCTGGTCCAGGACCAGTGTCCAAGCTCCAGCAGCACAGGTCAGCCTTAGTACAGCATAGGAACAAAGATCCTCAGCTCTGGCTCAGAGGAAAGCAAAGAGCCCACACTGCTCAGTAAGATAGAGAAAAAAATAACACATTTCATCTCCAGCATCTCCATCCACCCTCAATCTATTTATCACTTGGGGACATGACTTATAAGACTGTCCCCTGTTCATCTCCATTTGGATCCTTCTGATGGTGTCAGATGGCACATCTCTGACAACAGTTCTACTCATCTTAGCAAAGGGTATGAGCTTTGGATTTCATCTCTAAAACAGACAAGCTGAATGGGAGGTGAGGGCAGAACAGCAGCCAATACAGCCGAGTCCTCAAATTGTGAAAAACACAAGGTGTCATTTGCTGCCAAATAGTGACTGCTGCAGCCGCAGTTTGCAACAGGAAACAATTCCAGGGGGAAAAAGGGCTGTAAGCTTTTCCAGCAGGGAAGTCTTAAAGGATTCTCAGTAGGAGAAGGAGAGAAGACTACCTTTGCAACCACATTCAAGGTGTCAGCTCCATTCCCACAGAGGCAGTGGAGGGATATAACTGAGCACTGGCACAGGCTGCTGGTCCCTGCTGGGACCTCCCTAGCAGGACAGGCACTGTGTGAGCTCCGCGGGGCAGACCCTTGGGACCAGAACACTAGAGATTCTTCTCAGGGAGGCAGGCAGAAGGAAGGCATCTTTACATTTTTCCCCTGGGGAGATTTAAAACAAAAAGGCCATATTTCCACACCCACTGCCCATGGCAGCTAAGGTACATGTAACAAAAGCTACGCTAGCACAACTGGTCTCCCAGGCCTCTCTTGTGCACAAGTCCGAGGCATGATTAGAGGACCACCCTCTTTGCCGAGGGAGTGTCAAGAAGATTCCCATTTTAAAACTGGTCTTTTTTTTTTTTTTTCCTTGGGAAGACATTGTAAGAAGATGTCTATTTTGAAAACTCTTTTCCTGGACTAATTCCAAAATCAAGAGACTTTTGTGCATCCTGGAGAGGGACAGCTGCTGGTGTCAAAGTTCATTTGTAAATTATTGCTACAGCCAAGCCCAAACCTTTACTCGGAGCTCAATCCCGAGTGGAGAGCAGCGCCCTGCAGAGCCCCAGGCCCCCCATTTCTGTGCCAAGAGCACCACCCGGTGGCCTCCTGGCCATGGCTCTCTCCCTCAGACACCGTAATAAAACCGAAACATTTGAAGGGGAAAAAAATCAGAAGCCTGTAGCCGTGCACAGAGCTGTATGGATAAGCTGGGCATAAACCCTGGTGTGCTTGTTCTGTGAAACCCAGACAGTATACAAGCAATCTAAAAAATCCTTATGGGTGTCTTGCAGAAGAAGGAACAGTCACAGAGTGGGTTTTGCTGGGACGAGCAGGTAAATGTGCAGGGCTGCAGAGGCTTTGAGAGCAAGTCATGGTCCTGCTGTGGCTGGCACTTACCTCCTCCTCCTCCAGCACCTCACCTCCCAGAACAGAAGCTCTGCTGCTCATGGGGGGCAAGTACCAGCATTCCAAAAGGTGCTGCATTGCACAGCAGCTGTCCCTGCTCCTTGCAGAGATCCCTGCATCCTCAGCAAGACAAGGCAGGTCTAGTGGCCTGGGCAGCAATGGGCCTCCACCTCCCCTTTTCTACCCTCCCTTCACTATCAGTTTTCTTCTACCCCGTGTGTTTCACAGGGTCGCTGCAAGTTTTTCTGAATCCCTGATGATCCTGAGGCCTAAAAGTGGACATTTAACAAGTGTTCATGAGTAGTTTTCCATATACTGCTTTGGCTGGAGTTGCACACTCATCAGGTTCCCTGGGGCACACTCACCAGAGAAGTCTCCCTGAGCTCTGTGGGATTTCTGTGTGCATCCTCCTGCTGCCTGAAGCAGGAATACATTAAATAATTCAGTCCTGGCAAGGAAGGCAGCCCTGTGGGAAACAATTTATACAAGCATTATTGGCTGTTAATGGAAATCTTTGGGAAGAAAAAGAAAATGTACACTTCTATTAAGATGAAAAAGGAACATGTCCATATAACAAATAATTCCCAGTAGCTATGCCTCGAGGCCCATGTGCAAATGATAAGAAAGGTCCATTGCTTTTAGTACTCTGTTCTGAAGGTTTTATATAAGAGCAGAATGGATCAGAGGGAAAATTGAAGAGGGTTGAAAAAAGTCACACTCTGCCTGGCATTAGAGACCTTATCAAGCAGGCAAGTGAATTCACCAGTTACCTCAAGTATTAACAAATAAAAAGAGCTCACAACAACATGAGCAGGAAGGAGACAAGGGTCAGACAGGGCTAATTTGGGAGTGAGCAGCCTATACCAAGCGCCCGTGAGCCCAGCCTGGCAGCACAGTGCTGTCTGATGTGCAGGTTTGGGTCACCCAAGGCACCTTTAGATTATAGGTTACAGGAACTATGGCAAAAGCCTCTGTCAGCTTAGACAGCCCTTCACCTCTCTTCCTCCTCTCATTTCTTTTTGCTTTCTTGTCCTTTCCACTTTCATTTTCCTTACGAGTTTAGGAAGAGCACTTTCCCTCATCTGCATACAGAGCAGCTGGCAGGTCACGCAGCCATAGCTGTGACAAATACTACAAAAGTGGGATGAATACATCCAGCATACACTTGTCCTCTTTATCTTCTGGAAGTCACTCTGCCTAAATACAGCCGCACCATGAGAGGTGTTTTCTTGCTAAAATATCAAAGCTGCTTTAGTAAAGACAGAATTACCAAAAAGGCTCTTCACTTCAAGAGACACTTCAAGACACCACAGCACTGTAAACCTTTATCATTTTGGTTAATAGAAAAATCCTCTCAAGAGTTTTGTACTATGAGCAGTATAGTTTCTGGGACAATTCAGCATCACTGGAAAAACTGAGATAAGAACACGTACATGAAGAGGTTGTGTGACAAAATGTAGTGTCACTTTCATTGCCTAAAATTGCAAGGGCCCAATTTTATTGAGAGACACTGAAAATTGAAGCCCATACTAATTAGAAACCTAGAGTAATATTACTTGTGTACATACTTTTTTCCAGGTTTACCAGATGTTTGATGAACATCATCTAAATTATCTGTCTTATGCTTAAAGCTCTTTGGAAATGTGTTCATTTATTTTTGTTTTAAACTGCCATTCCTTTACTCATAAGAAATGGGCGAACACTAAAGGAATGTCTGTGTTTAAAACATAGTAACATTATTGGATTTTACTTTGAAATAAAGGTTCTTGATGTTACAATATATGCAAAGCAACATTTTTCACAGGTTAAAACATCTTCCTAAATCATCCTTCTGTATACATTGTTTTTCAAATTTTCATTTTTTCCCTCTGAAATGAATTTCTTATTGCAATCCTTTTCAGCTTGAAACTACAGCCGTATCTCTTTTCCAAAGCCGTTTGCAGATTGTAGAAAGGGATGCAGGCAAAAAGATGGTTTCTCTGCAGCAACTGCAAAAAAATTACCTGCTGTTTACTTTCACTGTGTATTTCCACAAGGATTGCTTACAGTAGTGAAATTCTGAAGAATGGTATTGTAGATTTTTTTGTTTGTTTCTAAGCTGCTCTTTAGATTCTACTTTTACCTCCCCTACCACAACAAAGAAGGTCTCTGGATGCTGGTCCACAGAAGGTGTTTTAAACACTCTTCGTAGACCTCCTTCTTCTTAAATCTCATAACACTCATCTAAGCAAAGTAGCTAAAATATTCATATAAAGTACCACTAAAACTAAGTTCTCAAAAGCATTTCTCCAGCAGCATTGTCCCAAGCTATAAAGGTTTTCTTGTGCTGGAAAGGAATGAGCCTGGTGCAAAGCAGGAGGGAAGACCCAACCTGGAAAGTGTTTGTAGCTTACATACAGCTCTGAAATGAGGTGCAGGCAGTGAAGGAAGGTGAAACATGCACTCCACCATAGACAGCAGTCCCACTGTAGGCTTGATCAACACAAGCCATTGTTGATGGCTGAGAAGGACAGGATCTTTTTCCTTACGCTTTTAAAGATCAGGCTTGCCAGTGGACAGAAGGAAGGCCACAAGAACCTTACCTTGGAAGAAGATAGAGGAGTGACTTTCTAAAATGCTTTCTAGTCCCCTGAAGAGTCACGGAAAATGTCTGGAGAAGACCACAGCACAAAAGACCACAGCACACCACCTCTTGAGCTGGGGGATTTCCCTTTGCAACACCTCTCAGCTCAGGTCTCCCATTTGTAACATTTCCCCTTCTCCACACCCCCATGGCAGACAACATGGGCCTGTAGCACACTTAAGACACTCACTACCATTCAACACCACGGCAAGAAATGTTGTTAGAATCATAGAATGGTTGAGGTCAGAAGGGACTTCTAAAACTCATCTAGTGTTGGAGTCCAGGAAAGCCAGAAAACTTTTCCTGACCCTGTGGGGATTCATTTTATCCCTAGAGCCCCACAAAATAGCTTAGCCTTCAACCTAAGTCCGTGGAAGAAGCTCCCCTCGCTTCTGGATGAGCTGAAAGCATCAAAACTTACTGTTTAATTCTAGTTTATCTGAGCCTCTTTGAAGATACTTTTCAGCAACGAAAAAATAGCTACTGTCTCCCCAGCTGCTTTTAAAACCACCACTGACAGTTGTCCTTGCCTTTCCTTGGCTGAAAATTTCGTCTTGTAATGTTTTTCTGCCCTGCATAATTCTCTTCCCCAGGCTAACTTTTCTTAAACTGAACTTACTAGAGGGAATCTACCCAATTAGACATTTAAATCAATTAGGCTGATTGACAGGAGGATTAAGTATAGCATATTCTTGATTGCAGATACAAACACTCAGCTGGAATAAATACCTGCCTCATAAGGACTTGCTGAGGCTTAATTAGTTAATGATTGTGAAGAGCTTTGAACACGTGAAGTGCTGTACCTGTATCGTTATTCTCTCTGTTTCTAGTAGTGAAGGCTTCAAATTTGGACATGGCATAAACACAGAGGACAAAAGGGACCCAAGGCCGCTGGGGGCCACATCACAGGAGGACAGTGATGTCTGTCAGGGCTTTGCTACCACTAAACATCACTGCTGCTCTGTGGTCATGAAGCCTCTTATTCCTCTGTAGGACGGCCGCAGACCCTGACCTCTGCAACAGGACTTTTCCCCACAGCAGCATCAGACCAGCAGGCAGGGCATCAGTGAATCCTGGATCCCAGTTGCTCTGCACCCTGCTCTCCAGCATTCTTCCCAGGAAGGAATTCAGGTTGTTTGTGCTTTTAAAGAAGTGCCATTCACTAAGGCATCAAGGCACTGATGCCTAATAAGTAAACAAGATCTAAAGTTCATGGAGGACTTTAAGGCTGCTCAAAAGCAGCACTGGTATTATTACCAGCTAATACATACCTAGGAAAGCTTCACCTTAACAGAAAATGTCCACCCACCTCAGCAACACAAAGGATCTCTTTTCAAAGAAGCATACATAAAGTGTCACTCCGAAAACCTAAATTCCTCTGGTTATATGAGGTTAAATACAGATCCAGTTTTGCATGTTGTATGCTTCACCAAAAAAGACCACACCTGAAAATTAGTAAAATAACTAAGTATATTAACTAATATACCAATGAAAATAACTAGGTTTTTTTCAGCCCACACAGAACTGTCTTATTCAAATTGCAAATGTGTACACACATGTGAACTGAAAAACTTTAAGTTTGGGACTCACAAAATATAGTCGGGACTGGCACTAAAAAAAATTCCTCTGAATCCAAACCATTGTAGCTTGCCAGTAAGGAGGTTTACAACTAAAAAACAAAGTTGTCCCATCCTTACCCTTCCTCTGTCAGCCCATTTGACATTAAAAACAAATTGAACATCAGTCACTCCTGGGGATTTACCTTGCCAGAATGAAGCTGCTGAATTCTTTGTTCCCCTCCCAGAATCCCTTGTACAGGATCTGTCCAAAAGTTCATTCAAAGTATCCTCCTGATAAAGGCTGTTTATTTTTTGGTACAATTCACAGCAGTCCCACCACTGGTTCATTAATACAACGACCAGGTGATACTATTTTCACTAGCGCATTTAGAATAACGTCAGGGATTTTCTCTGCTGTGTGGAGAAGCAGTAATGCTGGCAGATAGCCCCAAGAACCAACACAACAGAGGACATGCACAGAATTCTCATTTATACCATTAAAACTCGTGCGCACACACAGAGAAGCTGCAAACCTGAAAAGCCTCAAGCAATAGTTATTCTCAGTTAAGGGAAAAAAGTTTCCATCACCAGCTCTAATCCATGGAAACACAGGAATGCCCTCAGAAACACCAGTAGATCTTTAAATTCCGTAACATACATTTTGGAAGATGTTCATGAAAGAATCATGAAGGAATCATGAAGGAATTCATGAAGGAATAAAAGCTACTGGCAAGTACATAGGAACTAAGTTTAGTGTCACAGAAACACAACACTAAATGTTCCTTAAAACCTGGATTAACGAGCAGCAGAAAATGTTCTAAACAAGGGTGGGATTTTCAAGGCAAAAAAATCGAAAAATTGTACCATTGTTTCACAGAAAGTGATAGTCTAACACCCATGTTTGTGTCTTTTAAGATTCCCACCATCAATGCTTAAAAAAATACTAAAAGTATTTTAGTAATTAGAGAAATTCTAAGTTCATTTTCCTGGCCATTAAGGGATTTATCTGCACATCCTTGTTCCAGTTTTCCTCATATAGCCTGCTGCCTTTTCCCAGGTGAACTCTGTACCTAAACACAGATTTTGGAATATTCTGATTTTATAAACTTACCAGTTACTTGCCAAGGCAAATTGTAAGGCTTCAGCTGTTAGGAGACGTTTATTACTGTCACATTCTAACATCCAGCTCTAACTTCTGTCCCTTGAACAGTAACTGTGTGAGTTATGAAAGGAGGTAAAAATAAATTTCCATAAAATTCTTCCGTAGATGAACAATTGCTCAAAGTTACTTACATGGTGAAGTAGTTTTGCTTTTTTTTCTTTTAAGGGATTCTTCTTCTGCCTGTCATTAGAAAATTATGACCCAAGTGAGATAATCTAGGGATTGCTACAGTATCTGCTTGGAATCAGCTATTCCCAGACACACAGAAGTAACTGGGGAACCACCATGGGAATGTTACACACCAGTAAAGAGAAAGACAATTTTTATTTCAAGAATAAAGCTCTGCTAGATTTGTCTAGAGCATTGATTTACTTAAAAAAATAAAACATTTTGAAAAAAAAGTTATGTTTTCCTTCAGCTTTTCCTCCTCTTGTTTTATTTCCCACTTTTTTCTTTCAGAATCTTTTTTGTTTGTTTCAAATCATGAGGGGCTATTTATTATGCCGTCTCTCCCTCTTTATTTGAAGAAGTAACACCTCACCAGGACACATGCTGGCTTTCATCCAAACAGCCAACATGCTCCCATTTTCAGGAACACAATTTTATGCTTCCATTGGAAACACTGGTCAGCAATATATTTTTCATCCATCACTCACCACACTATTTTGGCCAGTATGAACAATATTTTGGCCAGTATGTTTCCAGGCAAGCTGAAATTAATAAAATTTATTTGACCCATTTAGTTACATCCTTACACTAGGCACAAAGGTTTCTTCTGAGCTGTTAAATAATAAGTTTTTATGCTACAGCAGTGCAATGTCATTGAAACTCTCAACATCGCAAGCTGGGTAGTTGCAATTTCTTAGGATCACAGAATTGCACTCTTTTTGAAAATCCAGCAATAAGATTTTCTTGACAACTTACCATAGCGGTTAACAATCATACACTTCAATTTCTAGGAAAATTATCTTCATTTCTGAAATACTTTATGTTGAACATTCTCTAAAATGTTCTACACTGCAATTCTTCATGGGAAATGCCTTCTTACAGCACAGTGGTTGTCACCAAAATTTAGAAAGCTTTATGAAGAGAGCAATGACAATGCAGGAATAACCTTTTATGATTCAATACATTTTTTCCAGTGGTTATAAGGAATGCCCCTTTTTCAGACCTACACTCCTTATCCCATCCAGCAATCTCACACAGCTCCTGTTGCAGCACCTGCTCAGCCCTACCAAGGTACTTCATGTTCTCACTGCACCAAATAATCTTATTGCTTGAATTGCTGAAACACTCTGGGAATAATTCCCATATTTCTCTGGTTTGTAAAATGCTTTCAGCTCTTCATTTCAGTTTCTGAATTCAGAAAACAAAATGTATTTTCAGTGACAGTTTAAGGTTATTAGCTTTACTTTTTCTGTTTTTCCAATTGCTACATTATCAAAACAGCTCTAATTTAAAAACAAAAGAATCTGCAAGAATACAACATCTGACTTTCATGACAATCACAGAAATTTATTGCACTGCTGGACTGTGCCTAACTACATCTGACACAGGAAACACATGTGAATTCCACTCCTAACAGCAAAGCATTAAATCAGATTTAATTAGCTGCCTATACAAATTGTTAAAATGAAGTGCAATAAATTTGTGTGATTATCATAAAAGTCAGTCATTCCAAAGAGTTTACACTTATTCTTAGAGTAATGAGGAGGCTGTGATGTCTTTAAGGACCAATATGCAATAAACTGTTCTCACTGGCAGCCACTTTATCACACATGCTCACATGCAGAGAAGGTAGCATCTTCAAAAACACCATCAATATCCCAGACACAATTTTATTTCCACTGCTTCAGACGGCACTGCAGGCCTGAGGGAAAATACAATTTTTAATAACAGAACTGAAATATACATAGGCTACTTAGAAATTGTGTCCTTTGAAAAAGCCATTTTTTGCAAGCAACTCAATTTCCAATAGAATGCCTGTTTCCACAAAGAAAGAAAATCTTTTTCTAAACAAACTTGAATTAAAAAAAAAAAAAAAGAATTAATGATGAGAGAAATCAGTCCTGTGTGCATAAAGCCTCAATGAATCTAGGTCTGCTTGTAGTGATTGCTCTAACAGCATAGCATATATGACTAATGCAGTACAGGGCCAAAAATGGTGGTAAAATGAATCTCAGCTCCAGTTCTGCAAAGATTTGTGTAGGTTTTAATGAGATTACATGGAGCAGCAAGCTCGTAAACGAAGGTACACATAATACTTACTGAAATTGCAAACCCTTTAAAACAAGCATTTCCCAAATAGAAACAGTGCCAGAAGAAAAAAACCCCAAACAAACCCTCAAAATACTTGACCACACAGATGTTTCCCACTTTATTGGAAAGAACTGAAACATAATATTCACTGTATAATTTGCCTTTATTGGAGGTACAGGGGGAGGAATAACAACTTTTCTGCTGAAGTCTACAATGGATTTTAATTTAGAAAATTACACCTTCAGCCTAGCTGCAAATAAACCATATTGTAGAACAAACAGTGCCAATATACACTGTCAGCCCAGTTAAAGTGCCCATAATTTCTTTCAGGAGCAAAAATGTCAACAGTAAGGTATTACTTGTGGACTTAAAAAAGAGAGAAAAACGCATGCCCAGAAACATAAAAAAGCATTTTTCTTACATTGCTTAAATTAGAAGAAATCCAGGTGACAGAAGAAATTATAGGAAAAATATTTAAGAGTGATACTTATGTGTCTTTGGGAAGATCCGTTTATAAGCACAGCGAGTTTACTACATTTTCAAGCAGACTGAATACCTCCCCAAATGTGGATACTTGCAGAAAAGCAAGCAGTCAACTCCCGAAAGTTCACTTTAACAAGAGACCCAAAACTCAAGAGGCCTAAGCTCAGGGATAGGACATCCCACTATCCCTCAATCACCCTACAGTCAAAAACTGCAGTAACAGAGACACAGGAAATCCACCTATAATGCCAGTGAAAAGTAAGGTGGCAGATTTGATGGTGTTTTAGTCCAGCTATTCCACACTGCTAAACAATCTTAGATTAAGAAGGTCCCCAAATAAAAGAAGTTAAAGTGACTGTCTCAGAGGAAACAGACTCTGCTGTACTATCAAGCTTCAATCGCAAGTCTCCTGGGCACACATTTTTAAATATTAGGTGACTAAATACATGAGCAATGACTAAATTCCCACTGTTCATTTTCAGGCAGTTCTGCACCACGCAATGTAAAGCACCAGTCTTTTGCACGGTTTCAGATGCCTAAATACTTCCAAAAATTTTTGCTCATTCCCATTTCTAAGGCCAGAATTCCCTGAAGAAAAACATATTAATATGTGCAGATTTCACCGTGTTTCAATAATGAGAGTCATCCACAGGGCTAAGAGGCCACTGACAGTGGGCAGATGACAGGTGATAGAAAATATGTAGGTGAGGTCTAGGACCAGTGAAATGTAATAACATATGGGAAAGAGAAGAAGTTGACCTTGGTGGCAAATGGAGGGGATATCCACTTTATCTTCAGACAGTGGAAAGCACACCACTGAAGAGAGTTACTAATTAGTTTGTCAATCACAGGCAATCACTAAAAGCCTGGATTTAATGTTCCAAAACTCCAAACAAAGAAAGTTTTTGATGCACAAAGCTAGTAACGCTGGCTTCTAAAGATACTCAAAATGCTTCTCAACACTCTTTGGCTGATCTCTGGGAATAGCACATCCTTACCAAAACCTCTACTATCCTTTGTAATAGTTACCTTTTGTAACTATTGTAGCTGAAAGCCTTGGCTGTAATTTCAACTGCTGACTCATTAATAAATACATTTTCAAAAAAAAAAAATCAAAAATATATAAAAGTAGCTCTATTAGGCATGTGTTTCACTACAAAATAAAATATTGATGACTCAATTCTGTATGTTTGGATCTCTGTGCTTGCTTCAATATTACAGTTAGGGCATGAAAATATGCAAGTGTGCTTAAAAGCTGCAACCAACTAAAGAAGAGCCAAGTCAATGGTTAAAGATGATGGAGAATCTCTGGTTTATAAAAGGAGAATATTATTTGAATAGCCAACACAAGACAGCAAAGAAATAACCCTGGAATAACTACAACTTGATCAGGACCTCCAGTGTGAGTTAGGAACCAACCAACACCTTTTACAAGGCATGAAAGGATTCCTACTCAGCTGATTTGCTAAAGATTGCAGCAAAGAAACAGGTTTTCTATTGCCTTAGACCCAGGAAATCCTCGGGAAGTGGAATTTTCCTGTTGAGGTCTGCAATATTAATTAATACTTTGCACTTAGCTCTTGCGGAGGGGAGGGGTGTTTCTTGCTGATATTTTCAGACTCTCTTCATTGTTAGCATTTAAAGAGATGAGGACACTATAACTTGTTTTATTTCCAGCGGAATATAAAGCCATGTGAGACTCTAATCCACAAAGACTTAAGGAAGGGCAAGTAGAGATATTTCCTCTTCACAAGAAATCAACAAGAATTTTCTCTGAGTCTGTATTCTCTCCCAGCTTTGAGCTTTCTCAGACTTACTGTAGGAGCCAATCAAGAAATGAAAACATTAAGGGTAAGATGACTACAGAACCCAAGGAGCGAGTATACATTAGAAAAATCTCAGGAAAGGAAGAACAGTGATAATCCTCGATCACAGAGTGTGAACACGGTTCGTATGTTAGAAACCATCTTACAGAGCATAAAGATCAGGTCTGCAGTGGAATGCCACACAGTGGGAAGAGAAAAGCCTGAGAAAAGACAGTAGGAGATGAGAGGGGATTTTCACCATTTTTTGTCTGAGTCCTGCTTAATATTACTTTCAACATCAGCAAGCAATGTTGAGGCTGAACTCTCCAAAATCATATGGGTTTTCATTGCTACAAGTAACTTAAACCACAATGTTCGGGGACCTGGACTCCAGAGGACAGCACAGAGGCAGAGCAAGAACACTGGAAGCAATGAGAGAAAAGAAGAAATAACAAAGTAGGAGAGAGAAAGAAAGAGGTAAAAACCCTGAGAAGCACCTGGAAGCTTTTTCAGCCTCCAATCTGAAGGAGGAGGGCCTAATGCCATACATCTATTAGCAACAGTGACAAACCAGTGCCTCAGCACTGCCACAGCAGCATCTGTACTTACAGGTGCCATGCAGTGACTACCTGGCACAGTCCATGTTTAGCCTGTCTGGAACACAGAGAACTTGAAAGAAAAGCAAAATCATTGAAAAAATAATTACTTCTATAATCATTACAAGCAAATTCTCCATCTTCTGCACTACGAATAAGGCTGCAGACAGGTTCTTCGAGGTGAAAAAGGCAACTTGTAACACAATCTCCAAACTTGCAGATTCATTGATGATGAAACATTTTTTGTCACTTCAGACTTTATTCCTAAACAACCATATTAAAAATAAGATAATTACAAAATATAATATTGCACATCAGAAGCTATTTTTCCACAGTTTCCTATCCAAAATAGACTTAAATTAACAGAAGATATATTATTACTAGTACTCAAATACAATGTAATGCTTTTATAATATTAGGTTACATTAGGTTCCCTTAACTCAGGGAAGCACTTAAATCCATTCTTGTTTTCAGGAAAGGAGAAGTCTTCCTGACTCAGAGACTCCAAAGCAGAAGTATGACATATCATATAGATACTACTTGGGCAAACAGTAAAGATTTGATTTGTTTGTTTCACCAATTCTTGAACTCCACAGCAAGTCTTATTCCAATAAGTATTAGAAATAAGCTAATTCAATTTAAAGTGCAATTCTCCTTTAAGAGTCAACTGATCTATACTTTTATACATAATTCTTGCAGCAAAACAGTCAAAAGATGAAACATGATGACAGCACCCTACACTTTTTGGTTATTCAGCAAGTTCACACAAAATATTAGCACTCACCAAAAAATAATATTCTGGTTCATATAGTTGTGAAAATGTTCCACTGATTCTGAAATGCTTCTGACATTTCTCATTACAAAATACAGAGGCAGAGCAGCAGCTCTTCAAGTGTAAAATACTCTCCTTCATTTCTACAGGCTGTGTATTCAATGCTAACACCACTGACATTCTAACATTATTTGCTAGCACATGGAACTCAAGGACAAAGAATTACTAAATGGAAAAGTCGTGTGCTTTTTGAATTTAATTAGTTAACCAAAAATTCTGAGATTCAAAAGCTGTTCTAGGTCATGGCCCCTCTCTGGACTGTATTTTTTCCCCTTAGGATTTCTTTAAAACTGCACTAGAGCATCTGATGCTTCCCCTGGGAGACCTTTCTGTAGCCAACAAGTTGTTTTTCCCCAAGTGGGATTTTAGTCTAATTTCATCCCATTGCCTATTCTCATGGAAGCAAGGAGAAAAAGGCTACATGGAGGACAAGAGGTGAAAAAAAATGAACCAAGCAAACAAAACAATTGCTAACCTACACAGAAAAAGTGTAAAAAAGCAATTCAGCTGGGAAGTGTGTTGATGAAAGGGAAATGGCGAAGGCAAGTGTTAACTTTAGTCACAATTTCCCAGCTTTTTCTTCTCCATCAGCATGGAAAAGTCACAGATGCACATGGATGTCTCCATGGGGGAAAAAACTCAATATGGAAAAATGCCTGAGTTATCATTCCATAATTACGACTTTGAGAAAAGATGCAAAGTGCCCTTAGAATTGCTTAACTTCATACTTCCCAGAATAGGAAGAAAACCTCTTTGAAAGTTGTTATTATTTGAATCTTGAAAAGGTATCAGCCATATCTCCCCCCTTCTCAAAGCAACTAAAACCTCTGTGCTACACAGCACCATCATCTTGTAACAGAAACTTTGTACCATCTATTATGATGTTGCCACAAGAGGCATTATAAAACTTCAGGTTTAGTCAATAAGGGATTCCTAACAACTTAATAAATACAGTGTCTGGCTGCTTATTTAATAGATCCTACAGCTAAAGAATATATTTACTTTTTATTCTTCCTTCTCTGTGGCAAGAAGGAATTAGTAAAAAGACAGTTTAAAGAATTAGTGCAAGATGTGTATGAGGACAGCAATTCTGAAAACATTACAAACACAAAATTCTTGGAAGATATCATACAAGAAGGATGGGAGAAGACTCACCACTAGTGTCAGTCACAGAAGCAAACATTTTTCATCTTAAACAGATGTAAAAACCCAAATCTAAAGAAAAATAATAGACACCCTCCAGAATTTTTCTAGTCCCCACTGCTTTCACCAGAAAGACTGCCAAGTAACATCAGAGGAGGTGGATGTGAATTGATCTTTGTCCTTCAGAATCTCAGAATCAAAAAAAAAGGCATGGCCATAGCCAGCAACAGCTACGCATTAAATTCCCAATTCATTTAGAGAGGAAAACATAAATGATTTGTTAATCAATAAAAAGAAGACAAAAATGTGCTTGAAAGATTTCATGTGCCCTCATCAGCAACTTCCTTTCGGCGCTGGGCCCGGAAATGACGCTCAATATTTATTGTCACTTCCCTCTGCAGATTTCTGCTGTTAGTTTTCCCAGCTGTTCTGATCCAGGGGTGCTGAAGAACTTGCCGTGCTGTGTAGCGCTTCTGGGGATCCACTATCAGCAGCCTGGTGATGAGGTCTTTTGCTGCTGTTACGAAAGAAAGCAAAGGAGAGAGGGGTGAAGCACAGTGCTGTGATGATCCCATGCAATGTGCTCTAGGATGGCCCTGCCCAAGCAGGGTGTTTGATACACACAACCCACTGTGGTCACTTCCAACCTTACCCATTCTGTGATGGTGACAGTTCTACCCACACAATATGCCCTTCTTATATTTTTCATTAGTTTTACCATGACTTCTGCGACTATCCCCATGAATTATTTTAACAACTGGAGTTAGAATTGGTGACAGGAGATACTAAATTTCCATGACTGATGTCATTCTCCCCTTCAGAAAGAGGAGAAAGTGAAGGGAATTTAATCTCAAAAGTGTGCTGAAGGCATCAGGCTAAGTGTTCACATTCACAGGAATGAGCACTGGGTATCTCATCCCTTAAGGCGCATAAATGTAAAATGCTGTGGAACATGTTCTTCAAAAGACTGTACATAGGGTGGAAAAGTATTTTAGGGTTTCTGATTTTAAAAAGTGCACAAAAGGCACTGTACTAGCCTGTAAAAAGGGAAAAACTACTACATGCAGACACCACTGTTGTCAATAGGAAATCCACACTGTGTTCTGCAGGACAAGGACTTCATTCTCGGCTTTTGAGATTTTTGATAATATCTTTACAATCTAACACAACCCTTGAGATTATTTTGGCACCTTTTTCTGCAGAGACATATAAACAAGATGAGGAAAATCCTTGCTTTTGGCTAGAAGGGGAGGAATTGAGTAATCCATTAGAGCATTCAGAACTAATATGCAGAACTGATAGTGCCTAAATCGATAGAGGACTAAATTCATATTTAAGGCACAGATTCACACAGGAGAGATCTGTAAAACACCCCAAGTTGATCAAGCTCCCCTGAAAAAAGAGTTTTTCCCACTTCAGATCTGCCACAAACACAGAACCTTACCTGCAGAAATATTGTCCCAGTAAGGGGATAGGAACTCGTAGTGACCCAGCTGTATGATCTGAAAAAGCTCCTCTTGATCACGGTCCTGACTGCGAAAAGGGGGAAAACCGCAGAGCAGGATGTAAAGGATCACACCAGCTGCCCACATGTCTACTTCGAGCCCATAGCCTAAGGAAGATGGGACAAACCATAAGTCTTGTTTTAGAAAGAAAACTCATAACTGCAAGGGAACTGTTTCCTGGAAATACAATGAAAAAGAAACACAGGATCTCTGCTCAGTTCCTCAGAAAGATGAGGTCAGAAAAAAGAATAAGTGGCTGGTACACCACACTTACAAGCTGCCCGTTATTAGCTACAGCTCTCACAGAGTCTCTCTTTTCCACAACATGTTTCACAAACACTGCCTCACAAGGCCAGTGTCAACTGGAGACTAATTGAGAAAACACAGCACATATTTCTAAAATAGTCATCCTCAGATTCCCTTCAAAAAAGAGCTAAGAGTGCCAAGTTTCCATTGAAATTGGATATAACTGGAGATGTGCAACCGAGCTCCACAGAACAAAAGCCAGAAATAGATTTGCTTGAGTCACCAACAAAACTGACTTCTTTCCAGGTCTGAATCTTTTTGGAGATGAAATCTTCTAGATTCCTTGTAATGCAAAACATGTTTTGGATTGTTACATAAATTTAACATACATGTTCTCAACGATTTTGCATCATCAGGGGCTTTGGAAAGTTGTTTTGATTACAGTAATGAAATGGGGCTGGCTACTCTTAGGTTGCAACATGAATTTTTGGTCATTTCCCCACTTCAGCAATTATTATTTATGGTATTTTATGGCTTATCTGCTTAGAAGTCAGTGGTATATTAGCACAGACACTAATAGTGCAAATATAACTGATGTCATTTTATACACATCACATAACTGATGTGTTTATTAGAAACTAAAAGGTTTGCTTTCCCAAATTATACTGCTAGCCAACCTCCTACCCTGAAAAGATGAATCAGTAGGTTGAAACATTCTGGACTATTTCCATAATTAGAAAGTCCACTGTAATTGTAAGATTTATGACAAATTATAAATATATACACTTACCCTTCTCAGCAAGTATTTCAGGAGCAACATACGTTGGTGTTCCGCAGACAGTAAATATGGGTTTTGTAACCTGCTTTGCAAGGCCAAAATCTGCCAGTTTCAGTGTAGTAGATTTATCTGCATTGTGCTGAACCTACATCCAAACAAAATATATATATATATATGTTTAGTCCAGATGCATTTTAAAAGAGCAAAATATAAAGGAAGCAGAAAATTAAACAGGAGGGAATTCTAATAGTACTAATAATGGAAACAGTCTTCAGAACATAGTTCTTTTCCCCCATATACTAAGAGTGCATTTATTTAAGAGGATAAGTAATTATGGAAAAAAGAAAACTTTGCTCTACAAACTCTGGCACACTGCAATTTCCAAGAAATTAATAGAAGGAACACAAAAATAACCAAGATTCAATTAAATATTATTACTTCCTCTTGAGAAAATAAATGGTTCTTTTTCCCTGGGAAAGCAAAAAAGAATGCTGTGGACATCTTTATGCTTAAATGCATAGGTTAACTACTGACTTTATAGTTGTGTTTTAGCCCCAGACAGCAATTAAGCACCACACAACTGCTCAGTCACTCATCCCCCTTCTGCCCACAATGGGATGGGAAGGAGAATTCAAAAAACCTTGGTTTGAGATAAGAACAATTTAATAAATAAAATAGAAGTATAATAATAATAATGGTAGGAATGGTAACAACTGTAATGAGAAGGGGGACAGGGAGAGAGAGAGCAAGAGAAAGAGTGAGAAATAAAACCCAACAAAAACAAGTGCTGCACAATACAACTGCTCACATCCCACAGCAGAGACCAGCAACTCCTGGCCAACTCTCCTGGGTTTATTTACTGAGCATAATGCACCATGCCATGGAGTATTCTTTTGGATCAGCTTTCCTGGACATGTTCCCTCCCAACGTTTGGTACACCTGCTACCTGCCAGAGCATGGGGCACTGAGAACTCCTTCACTCAGGGTAAGCAGTGCTCAACAACAACCAAAACATCACTGTGTTATCAATGTTATACTAAATCCAAAGTACCGAACTGTGCCAGCTACTAAGAAGAAATAACTCTATCCCAGCTAAAAAAACCAAGACACATGAAAAGTATATCTCCGTCATACTAGCTAACAACAAAAAACAAACCAACAAAAGCTTTACATTCCTTCCAAATTACTGCTACTCTACCTGCTGCCCTGAAACTAGATTAGTAATGGTCACCACTCAGCAAGAGCTGAAGAAATAGGTCCATGCAGACTGACCTCCTAATTGGGCCTTTTTAGCAATTCTCATCTCCTACATCCACCTGGGAAGTAGTCAAAACTCTTTTTCCAATTCTAACTTTGTATGCATGGATCTTTAGCCTTACTTTATAATGCAGTTAATGAAGGGTTATTTTAAGTAATGAAATATGTTGATGACATAGACAGGGGGATCGAGCACACCCTCAGCAAGCTGGTAGACAACACCAGGCTGAGTGATGGGTCGGAAGGATGGGATGTCATCCAGAGGATGAGCCTCATGAGGTTCAACAAGGACAAGGGTAAGTCCTACACCTGAGCTGGGGCAATGCCCAGTATCAGTATGGACTTGGGTATGGATTGAGAGCAGCCCTGTAGAGAGGGACTTGAAGGTGGTGGTGGATGAAAACCTGGAATAAGCTGCCAATGTACATTTGCAGTGCAGAAAGCCAACCATATCCAAAATAGTGTGGTCAGCAAGGCAAGGGAGGGGATTCTGCCCCTCTGCTCTGCTCTGGTGAGACCCAACCTGGAGAGATGCATCCAGCTTGGGATCCCAGCACAGGAAGGACACAGACAGACCTCTTGGAGCGAGTTCAGAGGAGGGCCAGGAAAGAGGGATGGAGCACCTCTCCCATGAGGAAAGGCTGCAAGAGTTGTGGTTGTTCAGCCTGAAGAAAAGAAGGTTCCAGACAGACCTTACTGTGGCCTTTCAATAATTAAAGTAAGACGGGGACAGGCTCTTTAGTAGGGCCTGCAGCAACAGGGCAAGGGGCAATAACTTTAAACTGAAATACAGTAGATTCAGACTAGATACTAGGAAGAAGTGTTTTATGGAGGGTACTGAAACACCAGAACAGGTTGCCCAAAGAGGTGATAGATACTCAATGCCTGGGAACATTCAAAGTCAGGTTGGACAGGGCTCAAAGCACCCTGGTCTAGTTGAGATGTCCCTGGTCACTGCAAAGGTTTGGGCTAGATGACCCTTAAAGGCCCCTTCCAAACCAAACCATTCTATGATTCTATATTCAAAGATCAAGTCATAAACGATGCAGCAGTATAATTAAATAAATCAGGATGTTTAATACTAGTGACTGACACTCAAATATTCTTTGAGAGGAAAAAAATGTCAATAATTTCCTTTATTATAAAAACTATTTGTCTCCCGAACTATGGGGAACAGATCAGCAGTTAAATGTCTACAAAAAAGCCAAGGAAACCTGGACTTGGTTTCAAATGGACAAACTGGAATATAAAGTGACAGGTATACTCTGTGCTTTAACACCTTATACTTTGCCATCAGATACCACTTAAGAAAGCCAAAAATTCAGGATGGTCTCTATTACCTGATAACTAAGGACACAGAAAGGACAAAATCTGCTCTTGTACATTACTGTTGACTAGTGCCCATTTATCAATTTTATAGAAACTGTAAGTACCCATCCAATTTTGATTAAGCAAAATGAGTTTGGACTTTTTGGTAGGATTTTATTTCTTTTTGAGAAAAAAAATATGACATTACAAAATAATACAGTATAGTTTACTAATCCCTTTTTACCTTATTTATAAAAAATGCACAATACAAAACTGGGAGGAGTGACTGATGCCCCAGAACCCTACGTGGCCATTCAGAAGGATCTCAACAGACTTGAGAAACAAGCAGGGCAGAATCTTCTGAAATTCAACAAACACAAGTGCAGGGTCCAGAACCTGGGCAGGAACAACCCAGGCACCAGTACAGGCTGGGAGCTGACCTGCTGGGAATCAGCCCTGCGGAGAAGGACCTGGGGGCCCCAGGGGACAACAAGATGTCCCGGAGCCAGCAAAGCCTTTAGGCACTCTTCTAGTTTTGATTAAGCAAAATTTTGCTGGGTTGTTTTATTTTTTTTTTTGCTGCTCTTCTGTGAAAAAATATTTTTCAGCACGAAACTGAAAATAAAGTTTACTATAACCATGCAAAACTTCTGCAAGAAGAAGCTAAAATGCCACAGCCATTTTCTCTATTATTTTAGGCAACTACGTGACAAACTTCTGCCATCATGCACCATGGACACAAACTGAAGAAAATGATAAAAAAAATTATAAAGGTAACCCTTCTTTCTAGAACAACATCTATCTATAGAATTTATATTCTAATAGGGGTAATAGTGGTAAGATGTTACAAAAATTCACAATTGAAATGCTCAATTTTATATGCAATATGAAAATATGAGCATAAATTTAGTTTCCTATTCTATATATAATTTTTTAATTATATAAGAAAAGTATGTCACATGGAATTTCAATTACCCTGCATGCTACTGTACTAAGACAAAAAATACTGAAACATTTATACACATTTTTAGAAAACAGCAGGGTGGTGGGAAGGGTAGAGAACACAGAGGGTGTTCCAGTGGGAAAGGCAGAGACTGGTCTTAATCCCAGTCCCAAAATCTTCAGGAGGTTTCTTGCTTTGTAAAATGCACTGTTGTACTTTTTCTTTTCTCAGGATGCCAGACCCGTAATCTCCCGTTACGGCACAAGATGGCAACACTGCACCATTTGTTCTTTCAGGACAAAACCACAGAGCTGTCACTTTACTTAACAACGGAGCAGGTAGGAACAGCAGGCACGGTGGGTATATTTTCACAGCTTTGTGACAATCATTTCAGAGACAGCATGTAGCCTGTCAGCAAGCCTGGAAACCTCAGCCCAGAACTTCTCAGCAGCTTCACTAATGCTTATGCTCAGAACAAGTCAGACTCAGCTCAGCGCATTCTCTTCATCCCCTTCCTACTCTCCTGTCTACCTTTCCATCACCTGGCACCACCTTGAGCATGCAAATATGCTTCACTGTAGAAACGAAAGCTTCAAGTTCTTTTCAATTATTCCTCAGGCTAGGCTACTTCCTCACAGCAGTATTACAGAAATACACAACCTGCTCGAGAGAAATGTAACCCCTGACTACATCTACAGTATGTATTCCATGCAATGGTGAGAACAAAGCAGAAATAGTCCTGCCTGCCTAAAGACTTAGTTGAGATAAGAGAGACCAGTGTTCAACACACTTTCTAAAGACAGCCAGTTTAGGCCACACAAATATTTATGTCCTTCCACTGCAAAGCACACCAGCATCCGGTGGTCTTGGACTAAAGGTAGTTCAGCTGCTCACTATTTTCCCAAATACAGATGACATGGCATTATATTAGAATATTGTCTGAGGAGTTCTAGCTATCCCAGCCATTCAACTAGAACATTACAATATAAGACCAAATTCAACTTCAAAGAAGGGAAAAAAATAATCTTTCTCCTTCTTTCCTGTCTGGATGGCTCCCAGTACTTAATGATCTTGTTTGATTTCACATCTACCTTGTTAAATCCATCAGTGTGTTTAGGATGATGATTTACAACACTAATATTTCTCTGTATACACATGTATATGGTAGCACAGATTCTTCTCATGGACTTCATGTAAGCAAGTTAGCCCATGTGACATTTTGTACATTGGAAATAGAGAGAGCTTAAGAAAAACTACTGCTTACACATTTGAGTTTCAGACATCCCTTGCTACCTAGAAGACTCTCTATGTAAAATATTACAGAAAATTCCCTATGTAGGTTTATCATACTGTTATGACAGGTAAGTGGCTAAAGAGGAATTTGCCTCACATGCACTCAGAAAACTGGCAGTGCTTTGTAGAGATGTAAATAGTGCTGGAAAATGGACAGTGCTTTGTATATATATAAATAGTGTCACAAAGTTCAAGGGCAGAAAGGCTATACTTGAAGTTCTCATACATATATATGAAAACTTGAGAGACAGAAAAAGGGGCAAGGGGGTAATCTCAAGTGCATTAAAAGCTCTAACAGTTATGAAGTTGAGTGTTAAACAATTACCACATTAGCATGTGAGGGAAATGTACAAGGAGGTGAGTACACAATCACAAATACAGCCCCCTCCCTTCCCCCTAAAAAGGGGCGACTTTGTCTCTTTTACAGCTATAACCTGGAAAAACACCACCACGCTGTGGGCATTAATTTCTCACTCACAAGTGAAGAAATGCCAGCAGCTTAGAATTAAACAGTCCCTTACCTAAAAACCTTGCCAGCAAATCCTGCTCCATAGGATAGCGTGAAAGAGGTGACTGGCTTCATTTGTGAGACCAAGCACACCACATTGCCCATCCTTGGCAGCAAAGGTTTTCTTGCTGAACACCTAGTCCTAAATGAGGTGATTCTGTTAGCAGATGGGAGGGAGTCGTAGCAGCTGTCTTCACACCAGCTGTCAAACAGATTTTGTTTTTGTAGCGCAAGTCACCACCCTTCTGCCTTGCAGCTATGCTGCAAGGAGCCTGATCAATGTGGGCAGACACAGCAGTGAAAGAGGGAGGGGAAAAAGCAGGAAGGATTATGGTGGCCTGGTACAGAAGTTTATAACTAGAGGACAGTTCCACAAGAGAAACTGAAGTGCACTGAACTAATAATTAAACCAGGTTTCCAACTTTCTCCTGTGTCAATAATTTTACAATTTCCTAGACATCAAAGTATATTTCTACCTTTTCTTCTGTGGGGACAGAAACTGTTTTCATTCTTTTTTCGGTTGCTTATTTTCATGAAACTTGGGGAAGTATTTTTTTCCCAGATTGCTGCTTCTTTGTCATCTCTTATGAAAATTAGCCAATGTGTTTAAAAGTCATTAGGAATAGGGTTAGATTCTCACACAAAGCAGGTTTAGAGTAGACATACACATTTCCTTAGTAATATAGACAAAGGATCCTTTCCCTTCCATTTCCCATTTGCTTGAAGGGAAAAAACAGTAGATAAAGAAATTACTAAGTTCACCTGACTAAAAGAAGACCCAAAGTAGGACAAACAAGTCAACAGCCTGAAAGTACATACCTATATTTTGACATCTGTGTACAAAATCTAGGTAGACTAATTCAGATTTAAACATCCTCAGTGTAACAAGAGGTATCCCACAAACAGGGACATCTCTGCAGGATGCTGGAACTTGAAGCACTGTGCTTCATCTCCTGATGTTCCTGCTCCACCAACAGCAGATGAACCCATGAAAATTGCTTCAATACTGTTTGTTACTGTTCAGCACTGGCTGATGGTAGGATTAGTGGTAGCTCCCCTTCCTACTTTGCTGCTCCAGGCACTCTAAAGAGACAGAGGCAGCACACTAAAAAGACCGAAAACTCAGAATCTTGTTCAAATGGCCCGTGTATATACGAATACTTATTAGATAGCAGGTGACCTATCCAATACTATCAGGACCTTATAAACTCATCTGCATGGTTGAACAGACTGTCTTTTCGAAACGATGCTTCGTGTACATGGTATCTAATATGGGTGTGCACAGAAAATCAACAGCAAGGTAAAACTAGAACAGGTAAGATTATATTTCCCATAGTGTTTAGATAACACTGTTCTTGAATGACAAAATAACTACAGTCCGGGAGCTGCTCTGTCCTTGAAAAATGTATTCTGAATGGGCAACATGATAATTTCAGTGCTACCCAATGCTGCCACTACCCAGCATTCTCTGTTTTGCACTTCTGTGAACTAAATGTGAAAACAACCAGAACAGACCTTTACCTTGCCCTTCTTTGCTTATCTACATCACTGTGATGATTATGTATTATAGGGGGAAATGAAGCATCAGATCTCAGGTGGTTCACAGGCACTGGCTTATTCTCAGTAAACAGGAAGGAGCAGGACCTGGTTCATAATGGAAAATCAGCTTCGGGAAAAAGTCACACAGTACCAAGTGAAGTTTTGTTCAAACTTTGTGCAAACAAAGCACAAATGCAGGGCCTACAAGCCCACTGCTTCCTGCAAACCAGGCAGTTGCATTCACTCCATTCACAGTTGCACTCACCGTCTTTTACTTATACAGAGACTACATAAAGAAGATTTCCATCAAACTCAGCTGGATTCATAGCAGGACCTAGTACAGATGCTATTGCTTAGTTAAAAGGTTTGGGAGCAAACTGCTCCAGTCTTGTACAACCTCTGCATTGTCCTCAAGGCTACTGCTGCTTTTCTCCAGAAATTCAAACTGATCTCTGTGTAAAATTAATTCTCTTAAAAGCACTGAATGGCCCATAGGACTAAAAAATCTGTTATTTTTTTTTTGTTTGGCTAACCATGATCTTCCACAAAAGCTGATCAAATCCAATTTGTTAGAGACTGGCAAATACTTGCTATTTATCTGTTTATCAGGAAATTTGGAACCCTAATACAAGAGTGTAGCACACACTTAGCAAGGGAGAGTTGTTTACTGTTACAGTTCTACAATGGGTATCTTGTGGAGTGTCAATAATAGAAACATTTCTATGCATATTCACACATGTGAGTAACTCTATTGACTTCAGTGCTGCATGCAAAGAATGGAACCTCAGAAATGTGATGGAAACAAGAATTTTTCTCTTTGCCATGAAGTTACTGTCTGAGCTGACTTTAATGCTGTATTCACCAAAACATTTTACTGTCAGATTATTTCAATCAACTGCATAATACTTCTGTTTCTAAGAAAATAAATTGTCACAAGATAGAAATCACTATAGTAGAGGACTAGCACAGCAGTCCGCAAGATATGCAAATGCAGTGGACAAAATGTCCAACAAATAAATAAGATAAATTAGCAATTTTAATAAACTTCAGTCTGCAAGGAAGATGCTTTATGGTTCATCCTTGGACACCTAGAAGTCAGATGCTTTATATATTTCTGAAAAATATAAATGCTCACTACCCCTGAAAGTCTGATAATTTTTACTTGAATTCCTTTCTGCAACCACTGCTATCTGCAATGCACAACAGATCTATGTAAAGGAAACTGCAATAGTAATTTCACTTCAAAATTGTACCCATTTTTCCAAACAGTCCAACCACAGCACATTATTTCTGCATGGGGTTTGCTTAAAAAAATTTAAAAAAACGTAACTGAAAGGAAAATAAATTCAATTCCTGCATATATGCAAATGTTAGACAATACTTACCAAGAGATTCTCTGGTTTGAGGTCCCTGTGGACAATGTTCTTGCTGTGAATATAAACCAGGGCTTCACACAGGTCCGTGATCATGACAGCAGCATCATGCTCCGTGAACTTCACACTTTCTATGATTGCATCAAATAAGTCTCCTCCTGGGACATACTCTAGGATTAGGTAGATCTCAGCTTCTGTCTCATACACCTCAATTAAGCTTACTATATTGGGATGAGAGAGACTCCGAATAATCAGAATTTCACTTTCCATCATGTCCTCCTTCCCCTTCAGTTTGGATTTATCAACAATTTTCATAGCATAGATCTGATTGGAATCACAGTGGCGGCATTCCTTCACCACTGCAAAGTTCCCATCCCCAATAGTCCTGCCAATCTCATAGTGCTTTTCCACATCAGTTCTGCTTTTAATGGCATACCTGCGGCTTGTGCTTTCCAATCCCTGAGCTTTGCTGTCTTCTTTATTCACTCTGCGCTCCCCTGTTTTTTCTCGTCGAGTCATGTCACTCTCTCTACATGTGACATTCCCCTCTCTTCTGACAGCTTCCTCTTTGGACCTTTGTCCCTCTCTGCCCTCCCTGTGTGTTTTAGACATTTTCTCAGCATCCCTCAGAGTGTCTTTCTTTAGCCAACCGCTTTGGTTCATTAAACAGCTACTTCCATTATCTTCCTTCACTTCATGAGATAGCTGGAGCCCTTCTACAGCATTCTTCCTGATTTTTACTACTTCCTTTCCACGGTTTTCATGCTTCTCCACATCCCTTTCTTTCTCAACACTCCTTTTTTGCTTCTCCAGCCCTTCATTAACAATCCTATGTAGCGGCTTCCACATCCTCCTACTGCCATTGTCTTTCCAGCCAACTTCCTCACTCTCCAGACAAGTTTCAGAAGATTTTCGGCAGCTCCTGACCTTTGCATTTCTTTCTACATGGTAACTCTGACATGCACCAGTGTTCAAGTCTCTATTCTCAAACGAGGCCTCAGCCTGCCTTTCCCTCTGTAACTTTTCTCTGGCCTGCCTTTCCTGTTCACACTTCTCACACCTCAGCACCTCCTCCGAACTATCTTCTAAGCCTTCCTCAGAACTCCTCTCATGGTTAAGGTATCTTTCACTTTCCCGTGTTTTTCTAGAAGGCTTCACTCCATGCTCACCACCCCAGCTCTCTCTAGTCCACTTTTTTTTTGTTCTCATTTTTTCTTCTTGCTTTGTCTTGGCTTGACTTTTTCCTTCATGTCCAGCTACCAGTTGGGAAGACAAGCCATCGCTGCAGCTCTTGGTCATTTCTGTCTCATCAAAGCCACTGTCTACTTTTGAGGCCTTGTCATACAGCCTGCTCTTCAGTTTTTGGGACTGCTCCTCATTCTGCTGAATGGCAGCACTGCAAGCATAAGGATTTTCAGGATAAAGTTCTTGTAAAACCACCTCTAGGTCCTTCACAGTGAGGGGCTCCCTTCCCATAGCTATGAAAGCATCTCCTTCCCTGAAGAACTCAGAAACACTTCGGATTTCTCTGCCTCTCAGATTGTACAGCTTTCTCACACGGTCATTCTTCCAACGAGGAAATCCCAGAGCTTCTGAAATGTCAGCCATCAGCTGCTCATAGGTCTGGACCGATCTCCTGTTGAGAAGCAAGGTTATCCTCCTGAGCGTGCGTCCCCCGGGTTTCACCACTGTAATTATCCTTGGCTTCACAGGACTGTGCTCTGAATGTATTGTGTGAAAACCATTGCGGGGACTGAAAAATGAGGACCTGTGGCTGCTTTCACCCGTACATGGTTTTCCATAGTTTCCACGACCAACAGGAGGACAAGTCCCATGTAGTTTCCTCTCTTTTACTTTTGAGCCTGTATTGTGTGGCGAATGGTCCAACAAGCCTTGGCGTCCTAAGGCAAACAAAAAGCAGGCATATTAATTATTTTGCATCATCAGACCTTTTGCAGCAATAGTTTTCTACATGTCAGTGCATGTGACCTCAGAGAGTAAGGGTAATTGAAGGCTTATAAAGAACTTTTAACTACCAATAAGGAACTATCCTTATTGTGTTATATATGTTTGTGGTTGCAACTATCCCCACATAGTTGCAACCACAAACATTGCCAAGTTTGTGAGAACATCTAAATTAATTTTGTGACAGAGGAATGTGATTAAAAATAATAATATTGAACACAAAAAGATCTTTCTCCTAAACCCTCACATCTTTCAGAAATCCTCAAAGAATAGCAGGATTGCATCCAGATTGTTTAGCATCTTCTTATTAATATATCTCCCATAAACTCACTCAATTCCTTTCTGAACCCAATTGCAATTTTGGCCTCTGTAAAGGCCATGGGAACAAGTTCCACAATTGCATTGCATGAAGTAAAATAAACTAATTACTTACCTTTTAAAATTACTACCAGATGGCACTCTGTGTGCAACCTTACATTTTTATAAATAATTAACTCCTCTTCATTTTCCCTGGACCTTCTATAACAAATTAAATAAATTAAATTTTTTTTTAAAACATTACTTTTGCTGTAATTTTTACAGCAATTTTACAGGTCATCTAATAGTAATATAATTTAATCTTTTGTCCTAAAGAAAGGTCATCTTAATTTTGTTTGATAATTGGAGTCATGGTTTTCAATACTTTGGTTTGACTTTTTTATTCTAAAAATTATGTAAAGGCACACAAAGTTCTGAGTATTGTCTGGAGACACTGACATTTCATCTTAGAACATCATCAAAGAAAATGGCACCATTTGTTATGTGTAATTGTGAAAAGGAAGAACTGAAACATAACATATGGTTATGGACAAACCAAGCTATAACATAATTCCCTGCCTATCAACAATAAACTAAGAATAAAAATGTCCCCAGAAGTATTCTGAGCTGTTGTGCTTGCTAGGATTAAAACTTGCTTACAATGCATTAATTTTATGCCTCAAGAAATAAACTTTCAGAATGAGATCACAGAGTGTTTCCAACTCCATTTAATAGCCTTGCTCTTCAGTTGGGAACCAACATTCAATATATATGAATTAACAGGACCAAGACAAAAGGAAACAGCCAGAATGATTACTGAACCATTACAACGAAATTTCTGTACACCAATGGCTTATCTCCCAGAGAATCACATCCATTTTGAAACCTTACTAAGATTGCATAGTCACAGTGCAGTGGGCAAATCCACAAAGGAAAATCTGCACGTATCAGTGTTTCTCTTGGTGTTAGGCTCAAGCCTACTATATTTTGGGTTTCAAGTGCAAGAAAAGCCATTTTCAGTATTTCACGTTATGTATTTTTATTTGTCCTTTTCATCAAGGCATAATAGACTGAAGAAGAAATAGGCCTCCTCTCCTAGAACAACAAACAAAAGGGAAAACTGCAAAAGTGCTGCAGCAGAGCATTCACTTGCTCTGCCTCAAAAAATACCCAATAGGCCAGGGCTTGAGTGCGGAAAGCACACGAGGAGGCACTGCTATAGAATCCACTCTGCTGCTGGCTCTGCTTGATGCAGGATGATGGACGCTCCCTAGCTGTAATACTCTCACCAGCTAAGCGCTGTGTGCCCCCCAGCATGTCCCTTAACTCTTGGCTTCATTTCCTTCCCCTGCCAAATGAGATAGATGCTTCTTCTCCAAACAAATATTACAAAGAAGCCCAACTGCCAGCACTCTGATTGAAGACGTAAGCATTATATAAGAGCTACGTGTGACTAATGCTTGGTGGTTGTACAAGTTATTTCTGTCTTCATTCTGCTTTTTAAGGGTGATCTCTTGTTATCAAAAGATGACTACATACGTGCTAGTGATTTTTCAACAATCATGTGTTTACACTCCACCCAGAATAAAGCTGGCTGTGAATGGAGGAAAAAAAAAATCAACTGTAATAACAGTTCTCTGAAATCTAAATCAACTCCACAACATGTTAGTTACCAGGAACTGACGAAGCTCTGAATTTAATCAGCATTTCCAGGTTCTTGCATACCCACTGTCATCAAAGCTTTATCTTCCTTATGGGAACTGTGAGTGACATTTTTACTGCTTATAATCTTGGTACAACATAAAAACAATGGTGCAGTAATAATGACTTTTCCCACAGATTATGTTCCTCCCAGTAATGCTGCTATTATCATACCTTTCTATAAACCACTGATTTTAAGTGCTTGGTTGTACTGTTGATTGTTTCAATTATCCAGGCATCAATTATGTTTCCTTTCTTCACTAAATTGGCTAAGCCTTAAGGAGAAGCCAAGTTTATTTTTTAATTCTGTAACTAATGGAATAAGAGCAGTTTCATGTCATTATAAAAAACAATACAGGAATGTTTTGTTCTTTTTAAACTGACTTGATTCCCAGCCAAAAACACTTTGACAAAAGCCACAAGTTGATATCTAACAATGTTCAGAATAAGAGTAGAATTGCAATATGCAATATGCATACTTTTCTATGATGAGAAAGAAAATAACTGCTTAAATCAATGCACGAAAGAATCTAATAATATTTTCCAAGAAAAGGATAAGTATCAAATTTTGTCAAAGTGGTGATCACAATGACTATGTATTACATACAATTAAAAATCCACTTCAGTTGCCTGTTACAACTATTTCAGTCACAATTTCTGTTATTTTCCAGTTATGCTATATTTAACTGATACACAAGAAGTAAGCCTCAATCTGTCAGGAAAGTGCACATGCTTAAAGAGGTAACAAGCATTTCTAGAAAGCCTTCAAAGGTCACACGCATACCCAAATCCTATAGCTACAATTTATATTGCTTCAAACTCTTGTTTCCATATTTATATATGAGTGGGAGAAGAAGGAAGAGGGAGGTGGTATGAGAAACACACTTCAATGAGTTCAAGTACTGGCAAATTATACATCTGAGAATAAAGTGTGCTTTTTCTTTTGCTGTCCTCCTGAGAGCTAATAATTATTAAATATAAATATTTCTTTAAAATGTTAAGATGGATTGATGAGCGTGTCTGGTTTTATCTGTATACACATCTATCCACATATGCTGATGTATTATGGATTATCAGTGGTGCATGATATCCACGACCAAGGAGGATGCTGAGGCTCCTGCTGTGGACAGGCAGGGGTGAAGCAACACAGCTGGTCAAGGGCATCCTGCACACCACCTAAACTGTGCATATGGCCACACAGGAAAACAAAAACTGGAACCTACGAAGCAATAGAGAGCTCCACTTAACAAAGACATGATGGTCTTGCAGGGCAAACACTCACACCAAGTCCCTAGAGGAGCATGGAGGATGGAACTAACTAGGATTTGGGGGCTCAAACAGGTAGCAGAAACAAGAAATTCAGCACCTATGACCAAAGCACAGGTGCTCCCTAGGGAGAAAATGTGCTCCCCTGCAGGGAGCAAAGCTTTTGTGGTTAATTTTTTAAATTTACAAATCATTTATGAACATCACTGTGGAGCTGGGGAGGGTGGGAAAGCATGGGAAGAAATCACAAAAATTCCTCCAGAAGACCTTTTTTTTGGAGTGTATTGGATCATATTCTGGACATGGACTACGACTAAATGAATTCTGAAGACTTAAGCTCTGAAGAAGTTGTGTATACAGAATGTCTATATATTAAGGAATTGCCTGGCTACACCAGCTAAAAAAGTAGAGTAACAGGATTTGCCAGAGGTCACCTATTTCAACTAAAAACGTACTGCTGCCATTTGTCTTTCAAAACCAATCCTTTCCCTTGGCCAGTCCACAAGCTTTTGTTCATTAATTAAAATATTGCCACTCAGCTTGCATTGTTCTTGGCTCTCCTGCTGGAGATCACAGTTTAAGTAATTAACTGAATGGTTTACCATTCTACTATCAAGGTTGAAGGGGAATTAAATTTTTACAAGGAGTTTTACAGCACAATTTAAAACAGAAGGCAGCAGTGAAATAGGATCTAGGTATGGCACGGCTTTCTGTGAATAAGATGTTGTTATTTAAGACCTCCAACTTGTTTAGTAGGCTTCCACTTACAAAAGCAACCATGAAAATGCCCCAAAACATTAGCAGCAACTAAACTTGCACATGACAGAAACAGTGTATCTGGAAGGTGTTTTGATATACTGGTCCCAATATAGCATAAACAAAACACTGTTTCAAGTGGGCAGAGAAAGGACAGCAGTACAAATGTCTGTCTTTTTCTTAAGAAAATTTCTGCTGAGAGCATGTAAAAGAAATACCATAGGAAAAAAAAAAGGTATAATCTTACTTGGAACAGAAAACATTTGATTCATTTCACAGTACTAACAAGTATCTTCAAGTCCCTGAGTAGGAAGAATGCCTCTGGCACAGAACTCGGAGCAGCCAAGTACGTAGCTCACACAGGTTACCAGTGTGCATCAGCAGGCGGCTCCGGGACGCAATCTGAATCCTCTAGAAATGTGGCATCATGATCTCCTCTCCTTCCTGTAAATTATTTAAAGTTGCAACTTCCAGGGCTAGTGCGCACTGTTAGTGCCCAAGACTGAAGCAGTAGTATGGCAAGTCCCAATTCACTAAATTAGATGCACAGAAACAAAACATGATCACAGGCATCCTTTTACAGCAAGTAAATTTTACATTACTACAGCCCTACTGTTGGAAACACTACTGGTGAATTTTTCTCTGAGGAGTCATACCCTTTCTTTCCTCCCCTGGTGCTCATCCTTGCCTCCCCTGCCATGTTTTACATCATTTTAGGGTAGAGATTGTGTCTGAGTCAGGACTGGTGGTTATTTCAGCAACAACAGGCAGACACACTGCATCAGTTTTGACCAGATAAAATTCTGAGTAGAAAAAGAAATTAAAATTTCACAAGGACTGGATGAAGACAGTGTCAAATGTAGCAGGACAGTTCCTGCTAGTTCCAGCCTGAGCAAGCTCCAAATGCTCACTCAGCTCAGAGGTATGGCACTGAAAACGGAAAAGGAAACCTAGTGAAGAACTGGACTGGGAGGATAAGAGAAAAGAGGAATTGCGACACACTGCAGAGAATGAAGTAAATAGTGCCACAGTCAGACACTCTCTGACATGCAGCAGTTCCTATGAACTTTTATACTGGCTGATAGCAATTTCCCTGAACTTTACTGACACAGTGGAAGCAGATGAAGACTGTAACAGAGAAGCAGTGAAACATGAGTGTAAGAGTGGATCAGAAAGTCAGATAGAATGCCAAATTTAGACAAAAGGATGGTATTGGAAGTCAGCAACAGAACTATCCTCACCAGATCTGCTCCTTTTCAGTTCTCCATAAAGGATAGCTACCTGCTTTTGTTGTCACTTGCCATATTAGCTTATGCTGATTTATACTTTTTTAAATAACAGGAGGAACTATATTTTAAATAACAGGTGACTATATTAAGAGAATATTAGCAAGGTCCTCAGTGAGACAGGAGTAAATTAAAGTTATTAACCCATCCTGCATTGCATCAAAAGCAGCATGGCCAGGCAGTGAAGGGAGGTGATTCTTCCACATCACTCCACTCTCATGAGACCTGGAGTGCTGCACCCAGCTCTGGGGCCCTCAACATATGAAGGATGTGGACCTGTTGGAGCAACTCCAGAGGAGGGCATGAAGGTCGTGAAAGGGCTGGAGCACCTCTCCTATGAAGACAGAGTTGAGGATGCTCAGCCTGGAGAAGGGAGCAGCTCTGTGCATACCTTAGAATGGCCTTTCAGTACCTAAAGAGACATAGGAGAGAGCTAGAGATGGATTTTTACCAGGGCATGGAGTGATAGGACAAGGGGAAATGGCTTTAAAGCAAAAGAGGAGAGACTTAGATTAGATATGAGGAGGTGATACAGGTGATTAGATGTGAGTGTGGTGATACAGGTTTTTACAGAAGTTGTGGATGCCCCATCAGTGGTAGTGCTCAAGATGGGACTCTGAGCAAGCTGGTGTAGTATAAGGTGTCCCTGCCTGTGGCAGAGGGCTTGGAAACTAGATGATCTTCAAGGTCACTTCCAACTCAAATAATTTACTTTGTGAATTCACTTCCTCCTCATATACAAGACAGCTTAGAAATACATAGTTTTTCTTACATCTACTCCAGTAGATCCCCTTTAACAGGTAAACTGGATTAAGGACTGTGTTGTAGAAAAATATACATAACTAGAAGAGCTGAAAAGTGTGGGAAAAAATACAGGAAGAAGAGTTTCTCTGCTTAAGGCAGTGCAGCCCTGAAGAACTGGATTTTGTCTCAACCAATTCCACTGAGTTTCAAAGCAATCAACTTAATCTATACTATACAGAGAGGATCAGAGTCTGGTAGCCAAAACAACGTTCTGACCTGATCCACAAACCTGTTCAGCACTCACAGCTGCAAGGGCATATACTGGAAGAGGTACTTCAGACAACAAGGTAATATAACACAACACATAAGTAATGCTAAGTCATCCCAAAATCCAGGACCTGGGCATCTGAAGTTGCTTTCTTCCCCAGATTACAGTACTTTTGACTTTATTTTCTGTACCTTGGCTGCCACTGAATGCAGTTCAAGCCCTCCCTTTACAGGTATCACAGATAGGCTAATCCATATGTGTTACTGTAAAAATAACCATGACAGAAAAGCCCAGAAGTTTTTGAACCCTGTATTAACAGCAGGGTTCAAAAAACACACAGCAGGAGGCATGAAGAGCCAGGGTAAACAGTAGAGTAGAGGTTCATTAGGAAAGCTTTGTCCATCACATACACTGATGGAGACAGAACCCCTGAGGATAAAAAACCAGCATCTGATAATGTAATAATGTGTATATCTTAATGTACAGGAATATGGGTTGGGGGAATAGCAGAGTTAATCAATAGTCATAAAAGATTGACTTTGTAACCTGAATAATATTAGATTTTAACTACCTGGCCTCATAGAAATACATGTTTTAATACATTGTAGAAATACATTGAACAAGGCTTATGTGTTCAGAATACATTTGACAGTAAGGCAGTTATAAAATACACAATGCAATAAAATATTATTGTAAATCATATGGTATTACAACCATGGTTCACTAAACCAAATAAAAGAAGCACAGTCTTTCTAGATGACCAAAGTGTATTTTATTCAATTAGACTAATTGAATTTGAAAAAAAACAACAAAAACAAAACAAACTCATCATGGTATTTGCATGAATTCTTATCTGCATTAGCTATTGAAGTAGAAGGGAAACAAAACCATGTTGAATTTTACAGATATAATTTTTCAGCTGGATTCTTCCAAAAACAGTTTTAATACTGTCACAATTTAAAAAAAATGGAGGGGATGGAATCAGTTATCAGTTTAATTTCTATAACATCCTTTCTGCTACCCTAATGAGCATTTCCAGTCAAATTCATGCCAGCACTTCCGTGTTTGATATGCACCAGTGTAGTGGAGATCAATTGCTGACCCAGTCTAGCCCAATTTGCAGAAAACGAAAATCACTCAGCAGTTCAGACAGTGTTCTAAGTTCACTCAAGAAAAACTAATTTGGGCTCACATACAAAAAGAAAAAGAAAATCAGAATAATATCTCTATCTCATAAATATACAGTTTTAGCCCTAAAAGATCATATAAAATTAGTATGATGGGATTCCAAGTTCTTTATCTTTCACAATTTCACATCATGCATGCTTAAATTCGCATGTAATATTATTTTTTTCTTTAACTGTCAGCCCTGCAAACTCATCTGTGTGTCAAGTTGGGTTCCTTCTGTCCCACACATCACCAACAGAACTAAAGTTTCTCCCGGCCAAATGTGTCTGGTCCCATTAGGTGAGTTTCCAAAGTGTCATCTGTGAGGAAGGAAAATGTCCTTAGTGGCTACACGTGGACTGCAGGACTATTGGAGACACTCACCTCTGGACCCACTCCCTGGTCTCATGGGGGCAGGCAATAAGACTTCAAAACCCTGCATTGTACACTGTACCTTCAGCACTTCCGGTTTTTATTTTAAGAACAAAACCACATTGTATCATGCAAACTGCAAACCAGAGCTCCCCAAATCTTTCAGTCCCATAAGTGTCGGTTCTCATTCTTCCCCAGTCTCTCACACTAGCAAGAAAGAAGTGACCCTACTCTCTTCCCCCTGGCCATTTATCTCACTCCCTTTTCACTATCTGTTTTGGGACATAGACCTCAGAATTAATGGGAGATCCCAGAGGACAAAGAGCACCAAGGCAGCTAAAATCAGGCAGATGTTGCAGCAAAGGAGTTCTTAAGACAGGAAGGACTGTCTAGAATGATAGTCTGATAGAAAAACTTTGCAGTTGGCTGGACTTCAGCAGAGAGAGGGATGGCCACGTTGGAAAACCCTCTGTGTGGCTAGGGGAGCTCTGGACTTTTCCATTCTGAGGATGGATGGTGCCTCTGTGAAACCCTAAGCCCCAGTGTGAGTGTCATCCCACTGCAAAACACTTGTAGGAGGCTCAGCATGCCACAACATGTGACCGTATTTACTGTATGAGAATCACGATGGGTAAGTGACATTTAGCAGCCACCTTTCCTTCTTTCTCCTCAAAGAAGATAAACCTAGAGTTTTCTTTGCCTTTTCCACCCCACCACTCCCCACTTCTCCTTCACTAAATGTTCAGAGCCCCTTTGCAGTCTGTGCTGGTGCTCTCCTGTCCAGCTCCTCCAAGAAGTGACCGGCAGGGTCTGGATTGCTGCAGGGCAGCCTGGGTTGCTCTCTGTGTTACATTCCCCTTTCCAACCTGGCAACAGTGGCTGGGCAAAAAACTACCTTCCCAGCAGCTTATCTTCTTCCCCTGCAGGCCCCCAGCCACCCCACTGTACTGCTGCGGGTTTTCTAAATCAAGCCATTTGTAATTAAAAAATAAAATATTTACAGCAAACACAGATGGTTACTGCCATGTGTTAGTGTTAAACTGAGCTGAATCACACCCAGAGCAGCAGATGAAGGTAAAGATTTCATGGAGACTGGTAATGACTCACAAGTGCCATAATTTTTACTTTATTTTGGAGCAGAACCCCACTTTCATTATCTTCTTTCTGACATTTTAAGTGTAGCAAATTAAAAGCGAGCATAAAGGAAGTCTTAGAGAAGTATACAGATGCATAATCTGTAAAGAATTATGTGAAATGTAAGACTGCACGTGAAATGAATCAGTGCCTTTGGAGGTGTGAGGCTTGGTTTAAGTTGCATAAAACCAAAAAAAGAATATTATGAAACTGCTCATTTATTTAATTTCTTTCAAAGATGACAGGTTGTGAATTTTATTGGGAGCAGCCATGGCTGCTTTCTGTAGATCGACTGCTTTAGGGTCTGCCCCAGTAATCAGTGAAGTAAGCTCTGCAGTCCAGGACCTTCCATCAAGGATCTTTCAGGAGAGGGACAGAACTGACAGAGGGAAACAAAAACATCTTACACAACTGTGACATTTGCCAGAATCCATCTGGCAAAGCTCTCCATGCGTTTCTCAAGGCTCACTGTACAGGGAGTTTCACTTTCACGTTGATGCTCTTGACTCCTGAAGTACCATATATTTCAAATTAATTATTCATATTTCATTACAAAGTAAGCTTTCAACTGCTTTTTAGACCTGTTAGCCAACAATGCCTCAGTCAAAGGAGCAGGATTCTGTTTCTTCTGGTGGGAGACTTTATTTGCATTGCTTCCTAAATCTCAACTTGATGACTAATCGGTTGCAACTGAGCAAACCCAGTGAAAATAAAAGAGCCTGCAGAGGTGTCACTGAGAGTTTAATTAAGCTTCCAGATCCTTTATTACCAATAACCTCGTTGCATAACTGAAGGAAAGACCCAGCCAGAGTCTGATTCTCCATCTGGTTTGCAAAAGGGGAAATCACACAGAAGTTTTCTTTGTAAATATAGCACATTTAAGAGATGGTAACTCACATACAAAAGAATAATTCCCAACCCCATTATTACAGAACCATTTTTTCAGAAGAGACTCATATACTAAAGACAACATTGCAAAATAAACTGTTTCAAAGGACTTATAAAAGAAAATGGGTTTCTCACAAGCCAGTGCTAATTAGACTCAAAAGCAGGATGACAAGCAGAAAGATCATGATTTTCACATCACCAGACATTTCTCAGCATTTCCATGAACTACATTATTTGGGGTGATGAGAAACTAAAACCTGGAGAATATGTGCAGGTTAGCACTATTGATGGAGTGGGAGATGGTGTTTTCAGAATGTCTCCTAAGACCTTCCTCCACATATATGGCATAATTGTTTTGCATTCTTACAATAATTAGACAGAGTAAACAATGCTAGAAACAGAGAGAAGATGGTACAAGCCGGACTTTCATTTGCAGTGAAAGCTAACTACTGCTAGGCAAGATGGACAATGTGCAAGCATTACCCAAACTCCAAATTTACATCAGAATCAATCAAGGCAGTAGCTCCTGCTCTTTTTCATTGTTTCCAGAATCTAGTGAACACTCCAAAAGGACAGACCCTATACCCTAAAAATGAGAAAAACATGAAAAACAGTCTACTGTTCAGAAAAGAAATGTCACATTCACCCCTTCAACTACCACATTTTCAGCTCTGATCCAAGTCACGCTGAAGCTAATTAAAAGAGTCCCATTAGCTTCAGTGAAATCTCTTTAGATCTGAGGGTGCTAAAATCACCATAATGTTCTGATTCTAATTATGTTTACAAGAAAGATTCTAATTTTATTTACAAGAAAATCAATATAACATTAATTTCAAATGTTGTTAAATGTCAAGGAAGCATCAAGTTAAAGGAAATGAGAAAATCAGTAACAGAAACACACTAGATTCATCCTAGAGCTGTTGGAAGAGAAGAACGGACCACGAACTTCCCTTATTTTTACAAAGCTATAGATGTTTCTGCAGAAAACAAACTAAGCTAGGTAATCTTAGAAATGGGGAAATGAATCCCACACAACTTCCCTTAGTCACCACATGCTGTAAGTCCAGCCGATGCCAAAATTCTGACGTTTTGCGGAACATGACCAGAAAAAGCAGCAGTGAAAACAGATACAAAGCAAGTAGTGACACTACCAGATAAAGACACATTCAAAAGTCAGGCTAGCATGCCCAAGGTAATTAACTTGAGTATTAAAAAAAACCAATAAAGACAAGATATCTTAAGCACAGCTCAAATTCAGAGGCTTGAACAGCTGCCACTAACTTGAATTGAACCAAGTTATCTTATCTTTGCTGACAGTTTAAGTCCAATTAGCCAATTCAGGTTAATAAGCCACAGGCGGAGATTTATCAGAAGCTAACTCTCAGCTGATGTGCCTGAACATCCTACAAAAATGTTCATGGTAAAGGTCATACTATTTCAGAAGATCCACAGTCATTATATGACAAGAAAGGGACTAACTCAGCAGGATCAGTTTTATCTGGAGAGCTGAAGGGTGGCTTCCCAAGATATAAAATGCAGTCCTCTCTGGAGAAGAGCATGAGATAACTGCACTTCTACTACATAAAGTATCTGTAATATGTTTCGTAAGCTTTGTTTCACTTGCTGACTGTTCTGGGAGTCTGCTGAGTTCTCAACATTTCAAAGTGTCAAAACTGCATTCAGATCATATAAAAAAACACAGGAAGCAGCAAGAGAAAAAGGGGGGGCTCAAGGAAAAGGAAACAAGGAGGCAGGAAGACAAACTTCCATGCAAACCTGCATGTATGCATATTTTCATGTCTCTATAAAGTTAGTATCAAAAGCATGCATTACAAATTATCCGGTTTGAGGATAAACTCTCAGTTTATACTCTCACACAAGATAGGTTTCAGTCTAAATGCTCAGAGGAAGGAACTAGAAACTTTTTATGCTGTTGCAAAGGGTTGATTTGTTTTGTTGGGTTTGTTCTTTTTTAAAAATGGAAACCTTTTAGTACTTGGTGTAGCAAAAGTTTCAGTTTATGCGGTTTTCTCCCAAACACTGGGTCTCACAACCTGAAAACTACTCCATTAGCTCAAACCAGTGGCCCGTCCAGTCCTGCTGACATTGCATACTGAATGTACCCTGAGGAAGGCATAAAATAACGCTGCACAGTGAAAAGTTATGGAGTAGTTCTCCTATAAATATCTGTTCAGTCATTAAATAGGAACAAACATAAGTGATATAACTACAGAAGCCAGGGGATGCAAGGGCACAGCCAACATTCTTCCCACGAGAGGTCTGACTACCACAAGTCAAAGCATCCCCATCTGACACAGGAGCCCTCCTCACCCTTTGAGCTCCTGCCTTAACCCGTGTAGCTTCAGCCGGGGTGATTTCCCAGCTGAGGAAAGATTCACCAGCCTCAAGTGTGTTTTAACACAACGGTTTAAAATGTGCAATGGTTCAAAACCCTTATGCTGTATGCTATTTACTGTTTTTTGCAGAGCATCAGTGTGCTCTGAGCAGCCCATAAGCATTCGTTCCAAGTGAAGTACACTCATGCCGACAATTAAGAGTGCAAGTTACTTCAGATCTTCAATTTTTATGGCAGTACAGATGACACCGTGTGTGCCTTTTGGAGCGGCAAATGCTGACTTCACACTCAGACTTCGAAGCTTGCCCCGGTACTCGCACGGCTGCCGCGGTGGTGTCTCAGCCTCGGAAAGGGGCACAGACGGCATGACCCGCACCCAGCAGCGGGGACTGGCTCTCCACGGCCGTAGCAGCCCCTTCTTCTGCCTCCCAAAGCAACCCACCTCCCAAAGCACCCACTTCACTCCTCTCCACTACCATACAAAACGGGAGGGGGCGAAGGGGCCCCTCTTTAATCCAACATACAGGTAATTAAAGGAGCACCGTGAAATAACCACCCCAACTCCGGGACCTCCCCTCCCAAAGCCCTCGCCTCAATCCCACGGCCGAGAGGCATCGCATCTTCCCCCGCCAGTCTCCAGCCCCCATTTCCAGCCCAAACGCCACCGAAAGCTTCCCCCGCTCCCCTCAGACACGCAAGGACCTGGGCAGGAACTTTCGCCGCCGCCGGAGCTGCCCCACGTCCCCCTCAGCCGCGCCGCCAGCTCGCCCCCTCCTCCCCAGACGAGTCCCCCCGGCTGGCGACCTGTCGGAGCAGGGTCCTGGCGGTGCGGCGCGGGGGCTGCCCTCGGGGAAGGGCCGAGGGAAGGGACACTCACCCTGGCAGTGGCAGCAGGCGCCCGCCGCGGGGTGGAGCGGGGGCGGCGCGGCGGCCGGCATGGTGCGGGGGCTCGGCTCAGCTCGGCTGGGGCCAGGGACTGCCCGCACAGCACCGCACGGTCCCTCCGCGCCGCCTCCCGCCTGCGAGGGCAGTCCGGGAGNGCCCCGGGCCGCTCTCCGCCCGCCTCCCGCCTTTTCCCAGCGCCCAGCTCGGCCCCAGCCACCGCCATGTCCTCGTTTGCCCCCGCCGGGCGAGGGTGTTTGGTACGTGGCCAGGGGGCTCCACGCATCCCCGTGGGTGTGCCCGGCTGGCGGGATGTGGGGCGCTGCTCCCAGCCCACTCATGAGTGAAAACGCTTTCATTGTCGCCCTGCAGATGCCAAATAGATTTGGTAAATCATTCACAGAATCACAGAATATGCTGAGTTGGGAGGGACCCTCACGGATCATGGAGTCCAACTCCTGGCCCTGCACAGGACACCCCAAGAGTCACACCATGTGCCTGAGAGCATTGTCCCAACACTTCTTGAACTCTGTCAGGCTTGGTGCTGTGACCACTTCACTGGGGAGCCTGTTCCTGTGCCCAGCCACTCTCTGGGTGAAGAACCTTTTCCTGATACCCAATCCAAACCTCTCCTGACACAACTTCAATTCAGCTTGGATTAAAAAATATAAGCACTAAGTGATGTAAATAAAGTGCACGATGGATGCATGAACAACTGGTTGCCCAATATTTATGTAAAATATGATCATTTCATCCAGAGTGCCCATGGGATGCTGGCTACATGGCCGGCATGCCTGAAAAATATGAGAATGAAGTGATGAGCCACAAAAGCTGATTTAAGTGTTGTATAAACAAGAGACTGGACTGTTTACCATGCTACAAAAGGAGATGCAACTTGATAACAGCATGCACATACCTTCATTGGGGAAATACCACAAACTAAAAGGCCCTTCAGTCTCGTAGTTGAAATGTATAAGACAGTCGACGTCTGGAAGCTGAAGGTGGGTAAATTCAAATTAGAAATGTTATTGATGGAGAGAATAATCATTGGCACAAATTGTGGAGGGAAGCTGTATTTTATTTTTTGGAAATCTCCTAATAACACAAGATGACTCTGTGGAAAATAATATATAAATACTGTATAAATATCTGATAAATACAGTATCTCAGTAAAGATGTTTGACTTACATGCAAAATTTAGTGGCCAGAGATATCCAGGTCAGACTAAAAGATGTAGTGTTACATCGTTCTGGCCTCAAACTGTATGAACAGGATGAAGCAGAACATGCTAAACATATATTCTGATTTTTGTCATTTACTGAAAGTATTGTCAAGCTGCCCTGTTTAATAGCTTGTCTTCTATGATTCTACTTCCAGGGTATTTCATAATTTTGTGGGCAAAAGAGTCTGACACAAACACTTTTTTGTACACTTTTGGACACTTACTTTTTTGTAAAAGTAGGTCTTGAAAAGGATTTTCCATGAAATGTATTTCACTGTGCTTATAAAGAAATGGGTAAAAAGTCCAAATAGCTTTACTCACTCTTTGATACGGCAAACTTATATTTTGCTAGACTATGTGGTGAGTGAAACTATGTAAAATAAAAGCATAGACAAAAACTGTCTTGCAAACTAGTCAACACTCAGGTTGTCAAAACCCTGCAACATGTTATAATACCAAATTGCTCTATAAAAATGTAGCATAATTTCACCATCTTTTGAAATCTTAATGTTTGTTTAAAATCTCAGAAACTTTCAAATTCCATATTTATTTTTTTATTTTTGCCTTACTCCTTTATCCAGAGCTTGTTAATCTGCAGTACAAAGTTAGTTTCAAGTAACAGATCTTCAGGATTAGAGCTGCCTGAAGGAGCGTAACTAAAGTGTTGCTTTTCAGTCATTTTCACACGTGTGGTTTGTGTTGTATAACAGGTCACCTCTTCTGACACACTCAATGCCCATGTGAAATCTTGGCTTCAGTAAAGGCAATGGCAGGTGTCTTCTGTTATTCCACATCTTTCACCTGGTTCTTTAAACAATGTTACAACTAATTTTTGCCGTTGTTGGCATCTCAATTATTAATCCTGTCTTAAGAAATCAGGGACTGTGTTCAGTTCTTGTCTCTGGGAGTCCTCCGACAGGTCATTCCACTTTTCTGTGTGTGACCTTTTCAATGTAGAATGTCAATAACAACATCAGTTAAAGGGATTTGCTGTTGAGATGGAAAATCCTTAGAACAGCTAAGTATCACTCTTAATTATCTTATTACCTGCAGTTGCCTTCCAAATTAAGAATGTAACATGACCCAAAAATCAACACTAGATCAGTAATACTCTCATTTCTTATCGAAAAATGAAAAACAGATGACGAGTGAATGCAGACTTCTGAAGACACCTCATTCCTTCTTGCTTCTGGAAAATTGTCAGTTCAGCCCTCATCAGTCAGTGCAGTGGTTTCTCCTTTAATCCACTTTTTAACCGGCCAGTGACCTTGACCACTCCATTCCTCTACTAAACCATCTGCTACTTCCTTGCCATTTTTTAATAAGTATAAACAAGAACCATGAGATTTGCTTCCCAGTCAGTAAAGATATTTGATACCTTTTTAACCTGTAAGAAAGCTGAATTTCAGAGACTGAAATGAATCAGCAGAAAGTTGTCAAATACAGGTCTCTGTGTGTTGCACACCCAGCTCATACAATAGTGTCTACATACATAAGACTGACAACAGATATGTTGGTACATCCTTGGGAATGGATGTTCAGCCTCCTTAAGTAAGAAATCCTACTTTCTTCTGGCCTTGTCCTAAAATCAGCAATTTCCTTCTGCCTTAGATACCACATCTTCTTTCTCTCCCTTTTCTCATCCCTTGAGACCCGGGATTATGCTGGCACCTGTTCTGTTTCAAGGGCTGTACTTAAATTAAAGGAGATATGTAAAACAAAAGTTCCTACTGATCTTCTTGGAGAATTATTCTCTCTAGATGATCATGCTCAGAAACTGTATTTTGTTTGTTTGTTGTCATATTCTTAAGAATATATAATTTAAAATAAATCCACATTTTTTCATGGTGGACCTATTAAGTTATACCCCATTCCTTCTGCTATCACAACACATTGCTTTGAAAATGATAAATCACCTATACACACCACACCAAGTGAGGAAGAAGTAGCAAGTGCTACTATATATATTTATTTGCCTCTGTTTTGCATAATTTAAAAGACATTACAATTGCTTTTTGACAAGAAAAAAGCAGCTACTTTAAACTTAATCCGTTTATTCACAAAGTCTGATGAGAGCTGTCTTCCTAATGTCCAGAAATCTAATCTAGGATATTGAGTAAATCAGCATAGAAATAGCAGTTTCATAATGTGGCTTCACTAACAATAATGTAAGTCTGTCATTTTTATGTGAAAGTCATTCATACACTGTGGTTTTGCTAATAGTCCTTGAGGAGGCAAATTAGGCTTGAAGTCTCGAAGTCCAGTGCTATAATGTAATTTTTCCATAGTCTATAAACAAAAGTGTGTGTACCATTTTCAGATGAATATGAATATCCCATGTCACTGGGATATTCCAAGCACCAGGAGCCAACGGTTGCTTGGGGCACATTAAACTTTGTCACATCATGTGGTGTAAAGTAGCTTCCACTGACACAGAGGCTGAAATACAGACATGTGACAGGCACCCTGACACTGCTGCCTGTGGCAGAACTATCAGGGATGATTTCATATTTGCAAAAATACCTATATTGTAAATAAGACAGCAGTTAATATGGCTCCCTTAAAAAAAAAAAAAAAAAAAAAAAGAAACCCAGTGCATGTAATATAAAAAATAAAAACAAGTAAAACCTGACCTTTACAGAGGACTAAAAATAAGACTGAGTTCTCTCTAAACCACATTTCTATCTCATCTTCTATGGCTTGAGTATATGAAATACAAGGGGCAAAAGATGAAGGAATTAACCTGAATGAAAGTGATGGTAGCTAACAGTCTGCTGCTTTTAGAACTCCACAAGCTAATATTTCAGATCTCTTCAATAAGAAATCAAAATCCATCAGTAAAATATCAAAAATGACAGGCATTATTCAAATGACAAAAAACAAATGCCAAGCTATATGTGAACAACACAGGGTTTACCCTCCACCCTCAAAAATAAATTTAAAAAAAAATCAAAGAGCGTCTATCCATGCTACTCCTTAGATGTATGCTAAATGTCATGAAGGAAAGAGTTCCCAATAGAAACCAAATTCTAATACCAGAGTGGAATCAAGACAATGTATCATTTTGCCAGAACAGTGATATTATGGACATTTACATAACAACAGCACTGAACAAATTCACAAGATCAAATTTTAAAAGTCAGGATCCAAAGCCTCCTCAGCCACAGTCAGCAAGCCAGCAGATACCCAAAGGAAAAACCAGACTTTGGCAACTTATTACCTAACCAAGAAAGAAGATAATGAACATAATTATCTACTTCTTTCCAGAATTAACGTTTTGTTTAAAGGGCATATTTAGAAAAGAGCATTGTATTCTTACCAAAGTAAGTTCTCTTATCTTCCTCTAACATACTACGTTATTTCAGCTTCTAAGTCATGAAAATACTTAATCAGTGTCAAATTCAGATAATTAGAAACTGCAATGGGAAAGGGCATTGATAATAGGTGTATTATAAATGGCAATGTTTTGATGATGTGGGATAACTCTCCATGACTTGTTTTAGAAAGTGTTAATGTATTAAAGAGACACTCATTGGTATGACATGAGTAGAAATTGTGATTACCTGATATCCCCTGACAATACAGATTTCAGCTTTACCTGTGCTAAACAATACATACAGAATTATGAGTTTTGCCTTCTAGGAAGACTCACAGAATGGCATGCTTCTCATTAGGACACTTCTCAAATGAGACATTTTATATTTTATTTATATTTATCATATTTATATTTTATAGCTAATAATGTCTTTCATTCAAGTCTCAAGGTCACCAACATTCAGTGAAATCTTGCACAATGACTTAAAGCACATAGGAACTTCATTAATAGATGACCTGATCAAAACATAGAGCTGGAGAAAAACAGTATAGGTACATAAACTTTATTTAAGTACCTCAAATGAATATTAAAAGTAAGAAATTTGAGACACAAAGACACTCAATGAGAGTCACATAGCAAGTCACAGAAACAGAATCCAAACCCAAACTGGCTGACTTTTTGTGCCTCAATATTTGCCATTGTTATTACAATATTTGATGCTGGATGTGGTTTTTTTGAAAGTACCCTAGATATTTACACACCTACATAAACTCTTTGTGTATTTTTTAGAAGCCATATCCCCTAGTTGACAGTATAGCTTTAAAAATACACTCCTATCCTTGCCTAGAAGTTACTCTCCCTTCCTTGCTTTGAAGTTTTGAACATGGTTCCTGCTCTGAATACTTCTACTTGCTACGTATCAGCTTATTTCATGCCTCATGTTAAGTAGAGATGAACCTTAGCTTCTCGGAGACACTGGTTTTCACTGCCTCTGATGGCTCAGGCAACAGAAAATTTAGCTGCAAACAGTGTGAGACAGTGTTTGTACAGATACATTTCTAAATGACACAATTCACAGTGTTTGGAAGCAGGCAGTTTATACTTACTAATCAAGTCTATATTGTTACTGTAGAAATGGAACACTACCAGAAAAATAAAGATAGATGTGAAAAACAGACCAGTAAACCAGAAATAGCAATACCAGACATCATCTTTTACCCCAAGGTCATTTAATCTAACACTGGTCAGTACTGATGAACAGGTCAGACTTGTGAGTGATGCCAGAGCCAAGTGGCTGCTACTGGGAAGGCAAAGGAGGCATCACTGATTTTCAGGGCACCTCTTCAGGTAAACTGAGGGGCAATATATATTTCTCTGTGTTCAGCAGCTGGGCTTAATGAATGAATTCAAATCTTCAGTTCTTCACTGAATGAAAAGGCTGGAACAAGGAAGGTGTTTCTGTTTTCAGGAGTGGGTGAACAGGACTCAAACTGCCCAACCACTGCTGCATCTTTGGGAAATGTGGCCACAAACTGTCAGGTTCATACATGCAAAAGGGAAGGACCAAGATGCTGCAGTCATTCTTCTGGGTAATGTAGCTGTAGGTCATCCTTAAATTCTTTCTCGCTTCTCTTTTGAAGCAAGGACTTCTCATGCAAACAGTGCCTGTGGTTGGTGGGAAAAGAAATAACTTGAAAACTGCAGATTTTATCTGAGAAAACCCCCAAATAATACAAAATGTGAACTTAAGCATCTTCATAAAAAACATCCCATTTTCTGTGCTTTCATTAGGAATACTTGAAAACTGTCTTTTGTGCAAACTCCAGTCTGATTAATAATGCTTATAATTCATAGGAAAAATGGATAAAGAATCCATATTTTCCTTATCGCTCTAGAATACATTCCACTGTAATTAAAATTCAGACAGCAAACAGGGCACTATTGCCTCTACTTTCTGCTTGCTTGCAGCATCACTTTTCCATTCCTTACCCAAGGCAGAACTTGTTTCTTGCCCATGCTTTTGCAGAGTCAGCCACAGCAGCATTCCTGATGGCCTCCTGCATCTCACCATAAAAAATACACATGACATGGAGGGAACTCAGGCACACAGGGATTTTGAAACTTCTCCCCAAGGAGAATTCACAGGGAAAGCCATCATGCAGGATACAATCTCATGTGGATCTCATGTGATCTCAGTGGGACTCCTAAGCAGTCACATCAGGTAGGTCAAACCATCTGGAAAAATAGGACCAGCCTGCTCTTACTGAGAGCTGAAGAGAGCCAGATCTCTCTCTAGATGGAAATATAAAGCCCCTGCACAAGGGCTTTGTACTCAACAGGGAGGAGAATTTAGAGCATGTAACTTACCTTCACTTTTATCACATTAACCCCCAAAAGACTGCCTTGCAATCCCAGTTATTCAATCCATTATTTTCATAGTACAGTAATATTAAGAGGTGACAGTGCAAAGTGGCACCTTGAATTATGCATTGCAACACACAGATTCTGACAATCTGATGAGCTGGGTCCAAATACACACTTCAATTAATTGATGATTGCCAGTCACTTATAATAGGAAAGAAGTACGAGGTTAAGCCACGTGGAATAAGAATGTTTCTAATGGATTACAGCGCGCACAAGAAGTTAACAAGAAGTTGACATATTTTTGTTTGTATGATTCATAACCCCTTTCACATCCACAGGAACATGCATTTAGCTATCTAGTTGAGAAGAATAGGAAAACGAAGACCATTTGCGATCCAAGGCAGTAACAAAGAAAGAAGCAATATACAATATACAAAACACAACATAGAAAAGTGTATTAAAGAACAGAATGTGTTGGGAGAAAAAACTGTGTCACTTTCACAAGGTCAAGAGACAAGATGAGCTTGTGCATGGCAAATGCATCGAGTGTTCACACATTTATCCTAATGACAATCTAAACACAAATGTATTTATTAGGAATGTAATTCTCATGAGAAGTCACAGTTGAATGACAAATCATGAGTGTCTGAAAAGCATGCAATGAAGCAGAATCCTTGAAAACATACTACTTTTTTCTCCCTTTTTTCTCCCATTGTCTCAGTAAAGATTTTAACAACCTTGCATTAAAGTGACTGAATACTGCTCAGCTGTTCTCAGAGTATTTCAAGTGTTTTGAACAGTTATCTATATTTACAAAGTTTTTATGTTTCCTTAAAACTTTTGAGTTTTGTAACACCGTATTAGAAATGTAACACTTTATTTGGGACCTTGAGATGCAGCTGGGGAATCCAGGGAAGAGATTCCCATTGGGCAGCAGGAGACTGAGCTCTATTCTCAGCACACACAACACAGATCTGCTCTGGAGCCTGGCACAAGTCACCTCATTTTGTGGCGCCTGCCTTTCCTATTCCTAATTAGCTGTGATATTTTGGAGGAAAGGGATAGAGGGAAACTAAGGACGGGACTGTCTCCTACAGCACTGTAGATCCAAAAAATTGTACATTCAGGCTCCACTTTCAGCTAGGACCTCTTGGTATTACTGAGATATAAATAATAATATCACATTGCAAAGCACCCGCTAATATTTAGAGGAAGATTGTGTGTAAAAACAGTCACCAGCTGTTCCTTCTCTGCATGCTTAGGACAACTGGTGCCACTGGTGCCATAACTTTTGGGAGCCTCAGTTAGAATTAGCTATTTATTCTGGACTTTGATGAACAAGATATCAAATCAGCAAAAGAACCAAAACAGGAGAAGCTGTTATGGCTACTTTTTATATTTCATTAATCTCACAGTCTAATGACTATTTTTTGAAGCCTCTGCTACAGTTATATGAGAATTTGCATTACCATAAAAAAATGATCAGCCCTCCTGATTGAGAAAGAGTATCTTGAAAATACCAGCATTGCAGGTTGAAGAAGCAGCAGACAAATATACAATACTGGCATTAACTGTTTCAGGCCTGAATTCCCAAGAAAGAAAGAATTTTGAGGCTGTGATTTTCTCTTCAATTTCTCATTTGTCTCTTTCCCTCTCCTTGCCCAATAATTTTGACAGTACTGACTAATTTCTACCAAAATCGACGAGAGAGTAGATATTTGAAATACAACTGTCTTGTGTACGTTTTGTGAAAACTTAAAGCTGGCTAGCGCACAGCGAGCCAAATTATTTTCCCTCACGGTAGCAAAGCAACCAGGATGTATCTGCTCTTCACATATGCATCTGGTGACAACCAACCAGCAGTAGATGTGTAATCATCCATGGGCAGCCTCACATTAGCCCTGGCCCCTGTTTTTCTGGGATAGCATTGACAGCTGCTGCATCAACAGCTCATAGTGAAGGGCTGACATTATTCAAATTGGAGAAAAGCATAAAGGAAGAGATAACAGACGGGAGGAAAAGGACAATCCATAGGAAACCAGGATTGATTAGTCCCCCTGCTTTAAGTGAGAAAAACTCACTTAAATCTCACTGGATTTTGGTTAGGGACCACAGACACACTGTCAGTCTTACGACAACACAGTAAAATGAGCACATGTCATTAATTTTGACCCCTCCGAAAAGCATCTTAAAAGCCTCATCACCTTTTTTTGATAGCACTTTCCTTGCCTCCTAGGCCAATATGATGTAATACATTATTTACAACCTTTTGAGCTCTTTATGCATTAATTTCATTGCTTTCCTTACTTAGCCTTCAAAACAAGAGTGCAAGAGATGCACATAACTGGACAAGGTGAAAAATCATGAGAAAGTGTGTGGTTTTCCATTGGCCCTAGGGAACTCCAGAGAAAGCAGAAGTACTAAAATTGCTTCTATATAGCTGCCACTGTATTCACACTCAAGTAAAGGAGAAAGATGTAAAAAGCAAGAGCAGGCAGTTAAGTGCTTCATTAGGATTTTTGATGAATATGGATAATTTTCTTCTGGTTTTGTCCCTCTCCTCATGGTGTGATAAAAGAAAGTGGAGAAAATTTGGGAGGCATCCCAAGCCATGCTTACTCAGACAAGAGGACTCTGCCCAGTATAGACTTTCTTCTGCCACGTGTCCTTCAGACACATAATGAGCTCACACATCAAATGGTGTGAGCACAATCCGTCACTTCACCTCCCAGATCAGTCAGATCAGAGCTGCCCTTATCTCAGAAACATTTTGTTGGGATAGAACTTGGCATAAGATGTTCTGTTAAAGTTTTCTGTCCCTCCTTCCCTGACACAGATCTGTGATTCCAGCTCATTCTCTACTGCTCTACCCAATGCTATTTTTAATGTCTTGCTTTGACAAGAGACTCAAACCGAAACAGTTAATGTCGGTGCACCACTGCAGAAATGACCTATTATAGCATTAAATTAGCCATTTTGCAAGAGATGAAAACTATCTTTCTACCAGACCTCCACAAAAATTTCATTCCTAAACAGCAATGCCAAGGTTTTAAACTGCTTTGAACTCAAACGCCTGAGACTAGACCAATTTTCCTCCTGCTGAAAGGGATGAAATTTTTCTGTACGTGTAGAATAATGAGGAATAGCACATTGACATGAATGCTTTTTCAGTCTTCTCAGGCAGGAAACACAGACAAAGTATTAACTGTACAGACAATGATATTTATTGTTATGGTTACAGATGGCTACAACCTTTAATTTATACTTTTCTCCTTTTCCAGTGTTCCTGACACTCTGTCCAAAACAAGGAAAATTAGACTTGACATTTTAATGGTGAAAAGGTGAGAAAAGGAAAACAGGTTTCAATTTCCATCTGAGAAAATTCAGTCTCTCTACAGCCATCTTAGATTCATTGCAGATCACTTCACAAAAGCCCAGGTGACACCTCACTTCCAACAAAGGTACCACAATGCAGTGAGCAACTTTTGTCTGCATCACTTCATTTAGTTAAGCAGTAGTTTGTCTAAAAAAACAAACAAAGTCTCTAAAATTGACGTTCACTTCTAAATTGTCCCCTGCAAACATGCTTTCCTTCCCTTAAATGATCCATAAATCTCTCTCAAGCAAGGAAGCAGAAGTGAAGCAGTTCAAACTAAGCAATCCCTTTCTAATCCCTCTATGTTTATTAGAAACAGGCCTGCAGTGTTGTACTTGCTCTCAGCCTGGGAGCCTGGGGACAATATTCTGCTACCCAGGCAACTTCTTCACATCATCAGCAAAGCCCTGTGGATAGTATGTGCCAGCTAATCTGAATGAGAAATCCTACATCTCACCCGCTATGTCTTTTATTTACTTAACAAGATACAAATACAGCATCTGCCTTACGGTTTTTGTAGAGAAAGGAGTGAAGTTTACAATGAAAACTTGATCAGAGTTGTTAGCCAGGCTTTATCCTCCCATGCCTGTGCTAAAGATCACCATAAGACTGTGAAACACACTCCAAGGATGCATTTTCCTTACATGAAGCTGGTGCTGAAATGTGGCATACATGAGACATTTGTGTGAAACTGCAGATGTAGATCAATATTCTATCTTTGTATCTGAGTAATTAGAATTATCTACTGAGTTTTCCATCAAATATGAATAAAAGAGAGAGGCAGCCTTAACTAAAGGTGTAAAAACTCCTAGCCTGTCTGCTAAAACCAAGCAGATGAGAAGCTTTTATGGATAACTTTGCTCATTTTAGGGACAAATGTAGGGACTCCACTCTTTCAAGGGAAAATGGGTATTCCATGTATAAATTTCACCTACTTCAAGTAACTGGTTGAGAACATCTGGAGTTTCAGGTGTTTTTAAATACAGAGTGTATTACATTCATAGATCATACATGTGCCAATGCACACATTGGTCATACATCAATACTGTCCAATGTATGACAATCTCCCAAGAACTGGAGATGAGGAACTGAATTCAGCCTGTGCTGAATATATTTTATATATAGTTTTTAATATTATGTTTTGATAAGAGTGCAGACTGGCTGTTCCCTGCCCTTTCCACTGGACGATTTAAGGAAGCTACACCCATTATTTCACTCTACGCAGTGCTTCATGTCTTGTGGTGTGAACTGCACTTAAAAATCAAGATTGTAGCAAAAAATTACGTCCCCAGGAAGCTGAGAAGGGAAAGAGCAGCATCATGTCAACAAATTCTTGCTTTATATTTTAAATTTGGGGTTTTTTAGGCAGTAATGGGAATTAATTTATTTTAGACATGTAAAAAATTAAGGTTTCAATCAAATTTCTGCATTATAGTAATACAAGCAATTATATTGCAAGGGCACAGAAAATTTCTAGAGGCAATATTATCAGCTTATTAATTTTGAATGTTCAGCGAGCACTCCAAAGGAGGACAATTTAAAGAGAATCATGCTGTGGTAAATACTGAAAGTTTACAATAATAATTCTTTCAGAATAGAGTCTATCTGAGCCTGGGATATTTTATGGCCACTTTTCCAAGAGAGAATTTAAAGGAAAGCTGAATCTCTGTTAAAAAGTCCATGAGTGGGTGCTGTTAATAACTCTAGTAGGTTGGGGATGATTGCACATGACTTTATACAGCTTTGTTTATTCACTGCATATTAGATGACATGGCATAAATCCAAAGGGAAACAATGAGTATTTGTGTGCTGAGAAACAAAGCAGAGCTGGTTCTTTTACTTCTAAACTCTCAGAGGAGTGACCAAGGACTAGACTTAAGAAAGAGCTGAAAGTCATAGAAATAAGACTTAAGTTCACCAAACCAAAATCACATTCTTAAGCGTCTCCCCTTCCCCTCAGCCAGGTCTAAGTTCTCTCAGCACCTTCATTTCATCCAGAAGCTGTTTAGTGCAGAATTCATAACCACAGAGGGGTGATCAGGCTTCACCATCCCAGCACTGGGCACCAACAAGATCTTGGTCCCTGGATCCCCTGATATCCTTACCCAGGAAGTCTCTAGGCGACTGTTTACATGAAAGGACCAGGTTTAAGAGGGAACCTTGCCTCCAGTTTGGCTTTGTGTTATGGTCTCAGAGTGGGAGATATCGATGGTCTGAATATTCTGGGTGAGAAAAGGCTCTCTGTGCTACCATTTTGTGTACAAATGCTCCCATCATTTCACTGTTGTCTCCAAGATGGAGTTCTAGGAGGTGTCTCAGGGAGACAGATCCCACGTAGACACCAGAGCACCTCAGGCAGGGATTCATTCTTCTCTCCATTTTTTCCACATGCCTAGCTTGAGGCAGCTGTACATTTTAGCTGATCTCATAAAATAAGTGTAATGGCTGCACTGGATCACATCCTGAAGAGTTTTATTCTCTACATGAACTGTATATATTTCTGAACAGAAGATTTTGGATTTCATTGTGGAGCCAAGCACCAGGCATTTGAGTGCCTAACACATTCACTGAACACATTTGAATTAATGTGCTTTCACTAAACAGAAAAGAAAGATGTACATTTGAGACCTGCACATCATTTGAGGTCATCTATTATTTGTTCATTACTCAACTGATACCCAAAAGAAAACCTACAAGAAAATAAACTCACAAATCCAGCTATCATCAAATGTACAGAAATCCTACAAGAGCTCAAAGAGAAAGGTAACATATGGGTAAGGCTGGAAAAGCTAATTTTAACATGATTTAGTTCAGCAAAGAACACATCCTGATTCAAAATGTGGTTTTATTCTTATCTCACATTGGTTATACTTAGTTATTTTTCTGAAGATTGATTCTCACTTTTAGAAATTATTAAGGCATGCTGTTTTGCAAGTAAGTGAGGCGTTTTTACTAAATTTGGTACCTTTTCTTTGGTAACTAGAAGAATGTATATTAGGTAACTTAATTGTTAGACTGTATTCTGTTAGAAAAAAGCAGATAATGCTTTTTGTTTCTAAGGGGATTCCTTTCTATTCATTATTTGAGTTAATTTGGATGGAAATATCAATTATATATTATAGGCAAAAACTTGATTACTTTAAGCAAATAAATATAATTACATGGAATATTATGAATAATAACAACACATTTATTTAATTACATTTTGAAGTTAAAACTACTTGAATAAGGACTTCTTTGTGGTCATATGTCCTTCAAGACATCTACAAACAGGGAGGTTAACTCCTCCTCTTCAAGGTTTGTCATTAGATTGTAAATTTTCTTCCACACGTTTCAACACCCAATCAACTTGTCAAGTTCTAATGGTCCTTGTATTGAATTTAGCTTTTCATGCAGAAAAAAGCATATAATTTATTCTTTCATCAAATCCTACGCACCAAATCACAAGAGGTGATTTCACCTATTATACTGACTGGACTTCTGTGACTGACAACAGACATTTTCCTCAGCGTAATTTACAAGGATTTCATAAATAACTCTAATTTGCAATACACATTTTCATGGCAATAATCAGGATGTAAGCACTAAACACATTTTAGTAGAAAATATTCACGACAGTGGACCCAGTTGCATGTCTTTTCTGAAGCCACTGTTGTTTTATTCTGTCTTTTCATACCAAGGCAGAAAAATAAACCAGCAAACATAGATTCTATTTCTACTCATAACTTAGTCTGGAAATGGGTCAGTTAATGCTCTTTCATTCTGCTTAAGATATTTTTCTGATACATGAAGCATAATAATTCTCTATCATTGTTTATAAGGCTGGTTTTGCTCAAGGCTCTTTATCTTGTCGTATCAATCAGCCAAGGCTAATATGTGTGGCAGAAAGTAGGACAGAGATCCCAAAGAGGGATGAAAAAATGAAATGACAAATAAGCTGGAAAAAGATGCAGGGTCATTTCCCCTTCAGCCTCAGTGAAATACCTTGCTTTATGAGTCAGCATTGAAGATATAAATAGTTTGTAATGATATAGATAGTTTTCAATTATAAATATAGTCAGATGATGAATGTCAGACATTTGCAGAATGTATTTTGTTACCTCGGTTTAGCAAGGCAGGGCAAACAAGCCTGATTGATCTGAAATATCACAGTTCAAAAGCACAAACTCAGGGGATGAATCCAAGTTTGTTACCTAATCAATCAGCCAGAACACTAGGCCCTTGTGCAACACAGGCAGAATCACCTAACAAAGGCTGAAAAACAGCAATTAGTCTTAACATTTGAGAACATCAGCTTAGGAAGTCCTCCTATGTACAGACACACTCTCCCAGCCACAGGAATAAACACTTTCTAGAGCCTGAGAAAGCAAACAAGAGGTTCATGGCCCTGCAGCCTTCCACTCAATGGTATCGATTTCCAGGCCAGCTGGCAAGAGAACATCCTTGTTTTGATTTCTGGCTAGATGAACAGGTCAGAAAGGCAGAGTAGCTCAGAAAGTACACCTTGGCCTGTACATTGAGACCTGGCTGCCCTGCACTAAGACCTGAAGAACCTGACTCTGGTTTTGCTTGTTTTCCCTTTATGGCAATGGAAGTAATCTGATTTTTACCAGGTTTACTCCACTTTTCCATAAGTATAAATAAGATTAAGATGTGTTTGGAAGCATTTATGCTGGGTGCAAATATAGTTCCTTCCAGTGCAGGGGCAGCAGAACTTAGAGCTCTTTCTGAGCTCATGTTTAAACATTTCACCCAAATACATATATCTTCATGTAACTGTGGTTTTGACCTTTTTTTAAAACAGCATCCCTTTTTTGAGGAAATGTAGAAAGCTAATTAATTTATATTGCAACAAATTATCAGAGATGATTTTTTATTCCCCCCTCCCCCCTTTTTAAAACAAAGGTTGGGCGAGGAATAAGTAAAATTTTGCAGGTGGAAACAGTACAGATACTCTCGCTTCGTGATTCTCTCCCTGCCATTTTCAGATGAGAACATTTGCTTTCCAGGAGAATTTTAAAGTCATCAGTTCAAATGAAAATGACAGGTAAATTAAGCCTGATCATGGAAAGCAAATTGCAGTGTATTCCAGGGGGAGGCTGGGTCAGGCAGAATTGTCCATGTTACTCCAGGCAGCTAGTCAGAGTCTGAACAACATACAGGGAGTAAGGTCCTGTACTGGAAGCAAAAGATGACAGTAGCATGAGGGCCCACAAATCAATATTCTTTTGCTCCTAAATCTTGTTATGCACTTTCTATTCCTGAATTTCTTCATCTCTAAATAGGAATGGTCAATACCTGTCCACTGGGACATCACAAAGCTCAACTGTCTAGTGTTTGTAAAGCATTTTGACAGTTCCAGATGGAAGCTGCTCCATGGAGAGTTGCCTCTACGTCCTCGATGCTGCTACACTTTTTAATCCACCCTTTTATCAACTGGTATTTCATGCACTCTCCCTTGCAGACGAAGCAGTGAGCGAACAGAAATGACAAAGTGCGCTTCCAAACTTCCCTCCCACTCACCTCTCCTCCATCTGTTGGAGAGAGAGATTTTATTTGCTGCAGAACTGCTGTCTGGCTAAAAATGTGAGCACTTTTTACAGCATGATCCCACTCTCTCCTCCACACACACCCACTGCCCAAGTGCTTCATTTTGAAATATGACATTGCTTCTTCACTAATCCCCTGTGTAAGAAGAGGCTTCTGCAGCCCATTTCATTAGGTGATGACTAAAAAGCTGCTGTAAAATCCCACATGGTGTTCACTGCTGATCACCTCCACCCTAACTATTAGGAACGGAAAGAAACAGAGGATATCCGACAATAAATCCTAATTTTCTTCCTCTTTCCCTGTCACAAACAGTCAAATTCAGTTATATGCCTCATTATTCCCAAATTTTGAGGTTTAATCCTGAGTCTTACGGCCATTTGGTATTTATCTTTAATACCTGGCTCCTGGAAGGATGTACTCACTTCAGATTTTCCTAGTTTCTTTTAAAGAAAGCAATAATTCAAGTACTCCTAGGTAGGGAGGAAAACTAGGTTTGGCTGAAGACAGTTGAAAAGACTCAGCAAATAAAGGCATTTAAGAAAACACCAAATTTCATCAAACACACAATGCAATCCTATGGCCTTAAGCCCACAGTTGTGCAACAGTTCTAAATTGGAGGATCTGACGTTATGAGGAGTGAGGGGAAGTTTGTGGTCATGGAATAAAAATTGTGGTCATGTGTAACTAAGCAGAATATCAAAATCTGTGTTCAGACAGTATTTTAGACCAGATCTCAAGGTCTAGACTTGAGATGCTGCTGAAAGAGAAAACAGAGGAAAAATTAGACAAAAAAAGAGAGATGTTGTCTCATTTATCACTGAGGTGAAAGCTCTCAAATTCAAAAACCTCCCAACTTCATTCTTACTCTGGATAACATGGCTTTCATAAAGAGAAAGGTTTATATGGTTTGGGACTTTTTTCAATTTGAATGGTCAAATTAACTATTTTTCCCTCAAGTACCTATAATGGTCTATCTATCAATCAAACTACATAGACAGACAATTTTATTTATTGTCTTTTTTTATTTATTGTCGAATTTATTTTTTAAATTTCTGCATTTTCAGTTAATTTTTTTAGTAATCTTTGCAGAATGAGTTACAAAATGGGGATGGCTGTGATATCCAGGCATTAGAAAGGTAAATTACTTCTTCATGGAATTGCCCTGTTAAGATTTAGGGCTTCATCATTTCAATGATCTTAGACTTAGGGGAGAAGGGTGTTCTATTATGGTAGACACAAAGAATGCAGAATGGGGGATTTTGTGACCACTGACTTAAGAAACCCCAACTGAAGAGAAAAATTGAGCACGTGGATTAATCAGCACATGGACTAATAAGAAGTGAGGGACTGACTCAACTAATAGAAGACAGAATACTAATTAATATGAGAACTATGTAACTTGAAGCAAGTGAACATTAATACCTTTGTTTGATAAAATGTATAAATAGTGAACAGTTTTGATAAGCCATCATGATGGCTTTGTGGACTTGCAACTCAGCACCCCTTTCTGTGCAGAACTGTAAATAAATACCTTGACTCTGTGTCATGGTGTCAATGATCTCATGCACACCAGGATAAAGAACCATATTTTGGGACAACACTTTGAAGATAAGCGTCAGACAAGACGTGGCATTTTCTCTTCTTTCTTACTCCAATTTAGTTGGAATATGGGTGATGCCTTGGGGGGGCTACCTAAAAACAGAGGATAGACAAAATTAAGAGGATAAAACTGGGTATTTATTGAAGGGCCTTCAATGAAGTACACTATTGGATGACAGGGTCAAGGTTTTTCACACTTTTATGAGTTTGGTCCTTTTGCATATCGGGGTTAATCTTCCAATTACAATTTCAGGCAATGATGTCATTACCCCAAGTCTCTTCCCCCTTTTTAGAGGCTTTGTTTACGTATTTCGGGGCCTGGGACAGCAAGGTGTCCTTGAGTCTCAGGCCTAGAGGGGATTTGTTATGTCTAACCAGAATGGGAGAACAGTAGCTAAGAGGCTATATGGAGTTTTAGAGTTACACACTAAAGCAGTACAGGATCTGAAAAATATAAAAGCCAAAATCCAGAGGCATCATAGGGATGGAGGTCCATACTACAGCTTTGAACTTGGAAAGATTGTGTCCTTTTTTCCATAAGGACACAACTTCCTCAGATTGTGGTCTAGCAATTTCAATCAAAAAGCTTCAGTCAGACAAGCAGATGCATCACTGTTTGCAATTAGAGCCCAAGGCTAAATTACTAGGTAATTACAGCTCCTATTAAAAACTCATTACACCTAGAAGGAAATGTTTTTCAGTTGGGGAATGGTGGCTAGTCCCAAGTGGTGACCCCAGCCTTGGACAAGATTCAGTCAATCCTGCCAGCTGCTCAAGAGAGTTATAGCTCCTGCCAGACAAAGGGGATTGTCCAGCCTAGGTCCTCAAAAGTGGGAACTTCAGCATGTTTATCTTGCCTATTCACAAGCCACAAGAACTTCAAAAAGATCCTCCAGCAAAAAACAGGTGGAGTTAGCAATTCATGAACTAGACAAGACAAAGTGGACAAGGTGAGGCCATAAAGGACTTATGTCCTTAGGCTGGTGGTAGAAATAGGCAAAAATCCCCTCTCCATATTGATATTCACTGTCCAGTAACCTAATTTTAATTCACAATGCAAAACATATTACACACAACAACTAAAGCCTTTACTTCGCCCCTGCAGCCAGACTGCTGCATGAAGCTATAAATACTCCAGCTCACAGGTACAGTTCATTGTACTACAAGTTTATTCCTTTTTTAAACATCAGACTCCTCCAGCAAAAGTAAAGAATGGTGACAAACTGTGAACGTAACATCAGGAAATTCCTTCCTATTAGTTGGTGTTTAATCTTGTCTGAGTAACGCTGGCTTGAACAGCAGAGACTTTCAAAGTGATAGGGTCAAGAAAAAGTGAGAGTTAGCCAGGCATGTTATTTACAGAGACAAGCAGAGCAACTTGGAAACTGTTTTTTGGCACTTACTTCAGTTTTATCTTTCTGTTCTTTATGCAGGTCTCTAGCCAAGAGTTCCTTGTTAACTTCTCAAAGTGCATCTTTTAGGGAAACTTGACCATGTTTTATCTAGTAACTGTGGCAAACATGGTTCTGCATGATTTGTTAAAACTAAGTATTTAAGTGCTTTATATCTGCCCAAAAGTCATGCTTCAAATAAATTCAATAGCACTGCTAACTTACTCCAGTGACAGATTATCATACAAGATTGCAAAGCACCAGTTGCCCTAAGATCTCTCAATTCAACAACTGATGGAGTTATGTGAGCAATATTGGCATCTGCATGTAAGGGACACAAGGGCAGGAGTAGCCTCAGCAGTATGGGGAGGGCCTGTGAGGCAGCATCCCTTACCTTGAAGGTAATGTCACTTTGAACGTGCCCCTACACAGCAGCAGACTGACTGGGGGAAGGGAAAGGGCCTCAGAAGAAAATGGGTGTGATTGGCAATAGGCCAGCATCAAACCCAAGACACTGGTGTGCACCACACTTGGTTTAACTCTGTACCTCTATTACATGCCCAGAACTGCCATATTCTGACAAATATGGTAGCTCTGCATGTTACCTATCTGCCAAGCCCAGCCAGGATCCAGAAAATAGGCAACTCTTTCCCATCATCTACTTCAGCTCAGTAAAGCACTCCCTAAGGTTCTTGCATACCATTGGCATCTTCATAAAACAGTCACTGTTGAGTAACTCCTGAATCAGTGTTCTCTCAGGGAATAGGAGATCCAGGTTTTACTCCACATCCACCTATCACTTATCAGCCATGAGCCTGGTGGGGGGGCTGCTAGCAATCCAACCTCTCCTACTGAACCTGTCTCACTGCACAATGAAATCAGCAGCCAATTATAAAGGAAAGGGAACTCAACCACACCCTGGAAACCAGGCACCACCAGCACTAGAGGCACAAGTCCCCTTCCAAGGTTTTGTGGATCTTTTTCACCTGTAGGACTAGTGTGTTAACACCTGCAACTTGAATGCTTGTATTCCCTTCCTGAATGGGTCCCACTTCCACCCACTCTGGCCTCAAAATATCCTGAATTAGGCACCTTCAGCAGCAGCTGCAGTGAATGTTTTCTACGCAAATTGGCATCTGATGGCTCAGAGCATCTTCCTGGGAGGGCTGAGTTTGAAACCTGGCCGTCTCAGCAGCCTGGAGAAGTATTCCAGCCACTTAGCTGTTACATAAGTATTCATCATCACATATTCCTCCAAGCAAGCTTTTTCTGTCTGTCTCATGGTGAAAGTGAAGAGTTCTGATCTATTCTTTTGACAGGAAGATGCCTGAAGGTTTCCATACTTCAGACACTCCTTCACCCAGACTTCCCCAGTCAAAGCTCCAGTGATACCGAGGGTCTGTAACTCACCTGTATTTCAGCAGTTTCCTTTCTGCATGTCTTCTGGCACCTGAAACACCATTTCAGATCACCAGCACCTTTCAGCTCAGTGCTCTTCTGCTCTGTAAACCATAATGAGGTACCCAACTTTCTCCTTAGAATTTAGGCACCCGAATTATTCTGCTTCAGCATCCTGTCAAGGTACTCTGTGTTCAAAGGCTCTTCTAGTTTTGGGGACCCTGTCCACAACTACTATTGATGTAGTACAAGACCAGCTAATTCTACACTGAATAGTACAGAGTGGTATATAGCACTAAACTCATGTAATGCAGCTTCAGCAAAGATCTACTCACCCCTTCATGAAAGAGAATTGCGAGGATTTACTTCTACAAGACCTAATGAAAACTATTTTCTCATATCACTATTATTTATTTGCCCACAGAATGTTGAAGAGGCAACCTAATTCTGTCAATTTTTTGCTGAAGTTTCAGCGCTGGTTTACACAGGACAGTTTAGAAACCAGTTGATCAGAAGACCAATGAAAGTAACTTCTAAATGTCTAGCAACATTATTTAAATCACTAGCAATTACACCTTTAAACCATGGAACTTTGTGTGTGGCCTAAGTGGAAGATGGGCTGTAGGGAGATAAGAATCTCCTACCAATTTCTTTCCAAAGAAACTGGAACTATTTCCATAGATCAAGCAGCACAGAATGACTGCAACGGGCTTCAAAGACACTGCAACCCATCCTCTTAAAGGCAGGATGAACACAGCAAAGGTAAGAGTATGAATACACACTACCTGTGCACACATACCATGCTCAGATTGATGCCTTAAATGGCTACCTAGAAACAGAGACTAGACAGGAATAAAGGAATAAAGGCCTTCAGATGCACACTCTGGGCTCCAGAGGGTCCTGCCTCAGTGGATCCCAAAATGGATGACAGGTCACAAATTCTTCACACTTTTTTATCAGCATAAATTCACCAACCAGAACCCAGCCAATGATGGAATTTCCTCAAGCTTACCCTCCCTCCCTAAGATGCTGGTTTACAGTTTTTCGGCCTAGGATGGTCTGGGTGTCCTTGGATAGCAAGCAAGAGATGGTTTGTTATGTCTATCTTAGTATAAGAGAACAGCACTTAACAAGCTACAGGAAACTTCAGAGTTACACTAGGTAGTACAGGATTTGAAAAATATAAAAGTTAAAACCTAAGGCATCAAGATGACAGACTGAAAACAGTTACAGAAGTCCACGTCAGAAAACTGAAATAAATGCTCTAATTCTTAGAATACTTATTTGTAATAGTTATTAATCTGACAATTCAACTGCTTTGGTGTTTAGGTATCCGATTCTTTAAGTATTTCACATTGATGTTGAGTATGTGTACCGTCAGAAACCTTGGTATACAAATGTAGTCATGAAAATTACAAAATACAGTATGTAAACTCTTCCATTCCCCACCACACCAGCTCTTACAGAGAAGGAAGATACTCAAAATTTCTGCTGTCTACCAGAACGTAAAGAGCAGGGGTGTTGCCTGGTACTTTGCTAATACATTTCTGAGTTACAAGCTAACACAGACATGCCATAAATCTAATCCCAAGGTGTCTCTGGGTCTTGCTGTCTAAGTGTAGATGTAAAGGTTTTAATGAAAAATGAATTATAGAACAGTTTGGGTTGGAAGGGACCTCAAAGATCATGTAGTTCCAAGCCCCCTGCCATGGACAGGAACTTTACACTAGACCAGGTTGCTCAGAGCCACATCCACCACTGCCAGGGATGGGGCATCTACGGCTTCTCTGGGCAACCTGTTCCAGTGCCTTATCACCCTCACACCAAAGAATTTCTTCCTAATCTCTAATCTAAACCTATCTTGTGTCAGTTAAAAGCATTTCCTCCTTGTCCTATCACATGCACTTGTATAAAGTCCCTCTCCAGCTCTCCTGTAGGACACCTTTAGGTAGTAGAAGGTACTCCAAGGTGTCCCCAGAGCCTTTTCTTCTCCATGCTGAACAACCTCAACTCTCTCATGCTTGTTTTCACATGGGAGATGCTCCAGCCCTCCCACCATCTTCATGCCACTCCTCTGTACTCATTCTAGCAGGTCTACATCCTTCCTGTGTTGATCAGCAATAACTATTTCAGTGAATACAGATACAGTAGTGTATCCCTGTCTATCATTATTTTAGTTGCCACTTTGTTATTGTTGGTTATATTTTTTTTTAGATCTTCTTTTCTGTATTTAACTTTCTAAATACTCCAAGAAAAAAGGTTGAAGTTTGGTAGCAACAGCTGTGGTCTCCTTCATGTAGGGAAGAGTACTTCCTAATTGGTTTTCAGAAAATACTGTCACATGGGTTGCTGGCAAGAAAACCTTTTAATTTATTTACAGAGATAAGACAATTTCTTTCCCCCTATATTTTCAGTAAGTACAGAGGTAAAAGGCTTCCCTTTAGGAATGACAGCAAATGCTTTAAAAATGGCAAGTGTTTAAATGATTTGCTGAGTCAGAGTTTGTAACAGCTGACTGCTAGGAGTGTTTTGGAATAAAACTGTGGGCAGTATAATGAAAAAATGTTTTTAAGAGAAATGAAGGAAAAAGGTGAAAAGTACACATCATTTACCACACAGTCCTTATTTGTATTAATATGATGTTCAAGCAAGCAAGAGATTTTTTTCTTGAGGGGTCTGAAATTTGGAGTCTTGTCATCTTTAGGACCACACACTCCATCTTCCAACTGCAGCAAACAGTTCATTCTTCTTTTTCATTTAGGCGTCATTTTTGTATCACCAGGGAGAGAGATTTTATGTCACCAGTTTCTGAGCTTTTGAAGCCTTTTCAAAATTCTTTTCAACATGGCTTAGACAGGCAGAAGTGGGTGGATTAGCTTGACAGCCTGCATCCACTGCTTAGTTCCAAGGTTTCAGTGCAATATGCATCTCACACATACCAAGGCACCTGTCGTGGGTCTTAAGCCCTTTGAGTCAGAGGCCTTAGCTGATGCCAGAACACTGGAGCTTCCACCAGAGGTGAGAAAGATTAAAAAAAAAAAAAACAAACAACCAAAAAACAAAACACCAGAACAAAAAACCCCCACAACCTAAGGGTGTATCTGAACAAACTCATTTTGCTAATGTAACATGTAAATAGGATTAATGCACTGACATCACTATTATCTGAAGAGACTACCATGGAAAAGCAAGGTTCATGTTTATTTATGCAGACCAGCATAGGGGAAAAAGCCCTCAAAGCACTGATATTGGTCTGGAGATCCATCTAGATTTCCCATCTCTGCTGGAACATTACTTAAATCTTGACCTAATATATCTCTGAAACTGTAAGCTCTGAAATTTGAATTGCCATTATTTTTGTCTAGCTGTCAATATTTCATATGTTATTGAACTAAGTTCCAGCTGGGAGTGCTGATTCAAAGTGAGAGAAAAAACAGTGCATTGCATGGAACCACATCAAGGATCACAGGCCCCTGCTCCAAGGAAAGGTTGTTAGGATTAAGTTCTTGATAACTTCTGTTCTTATTTCTTTTTCTTTGTTTCCCCTTTGCTTGGGGATAGTGTTTAAGTTGGGGTTTTCCATAAAGAGAAAGAAAAAGTATAATCATGAGGTCCTCAAAATGTGGCCAGCCAGGATTCTGAAATTGTAATTGTCCTTAAAAAGTTTAGGTAGTGTTTACTGCCACAAATGTAAATAGTGAAGCTGATAAACCAAACAGGAAAAGTTTCTGCAAAATACCCATCAGAACAGAAAACAAAGCCAAATAAGTTACATTAATGATCCAGCTTTCTTAATTTTTTGCTTCTGCACAGTGCAAGTGACTTGCATTACATTTCATCAATGTATGTTTCTAAACTATCTTCTAAATGCTTGCTTTTTTCTTTAAGGAAAAACACCTGGAAAGAGTCTTTTACAATGCTATAGAAAATTATTACTGCTACCCACATAGCTCCATTCTACAGCAGCATTTCATTTTTACCCACAAAAATGTCCCATTTCCACAACACCAAGCATAATAATAAGTGATTTAAGTTTTTGACAAAAGGTAATTATTGAAGCAATTTGTTATGTATACAAAGAGGAACCCTTTTAAAGGCAAAATATTTCAACAACTAAATAATACTCTAATTATGTTTAACACGCAAATTTTTTAATTAGAAAGGTTACTAAAGGAGACTACATGTTATGGTTTAACCCCAAGCAACAACTAATTACCATACAGCTGTTCACTCACCCTCCAGTCTTCCCTGTGGGATGGAGAGGAGAATCAGTGGAAAGGGTAAAACATGTGGGTTGAGATAAGAACAGTCTAATAACTGAAATTAAGTAAAATACAGTAATAATGACAATAATAATAATAATAATTTTAGTGAAAAGGGAGATAAAAAAGAAAGGGTGGAATAAAACCCAAGAAAAACCTTGATGCACAATACAATTGTTCACTCCCCCGGCCTATGCTCAGCCCCTCCCTGGCAGTCATCAGCCCCTCTTGTCTACCTCCTCTCAGTTTATGTGCTGAGAAGGTGTTTTATGCTATGGAACATCCCTTTGGCCAGCTGGGGTCAGCTGTCCTGGCCATGCTCCCTCTCAGCTTCTTGTGCACCTGCCCTCTAGCAGAGCATGGGAAACCAAAAAGACCTTGACCTATGGTAAGCACTGCCCAGCAACAACCAAAACATCTGTGTGTTGTCAACATTATTCTCACACTAAATTCAAATATGCAGCACTATACCAGCTACTAAGAAGAAAATTAACTCTATCCCAGCCAAAACCAGAACAACACAGTATGCTGGACACACTGAGATCCCATCGGAACTTTACAAATCTCACTCATGCAGTCACATACGGCTTTCAGAAAGCATTCAAAAAATTAGACAAGATCAAGTGATTTTAAAATTTTAACAGGTTTTATAAAAACATCATACATTACAAAAATGTATCAATTAAACCTTACAATTACAAAGCACTTAAAATGTGTAACATTCTTTAAAATTAAGATTATCCATTTTTTCAACAGGTACAGGTAGAAGTTTATATCAAAACTTTATCAAATAAGACAACCCCTAATTTTCATACCTATCTAATCAGAAGAATATACACTGTCAGAAATATGAATGTATTTCGAGATTTCTTGTTTATAAAAATAGAAAAGAAAGATACTCTAAGTATCTCCCCTGAAGACTCAAAAAGTTCTAAACGTGCCAGGACTCTTAAAATGGGAGAAACTATCAATCTATTTTTCTGAGGATTCCAGCTCAGAAGAGTAGTGATGCAAGTTTACAAGGAAGAAGAAAAAAAAAGACTGAGTGTAAAAATACCCCTGAGATAAGGCAGAAAATTAGTATTTTTTTCTACTTGCTTGTTTCTTTGGCTTTTGTTACTTTTAAGCTACCACATAGGTTTGAAAGGCAATTGGTCCAGTCATAGGCTTTAACAATTATATGATCATAACATAGGGAATTATTCTGACACAATACAAGCAATAAAAAAAGACCAAAACAAAACACAGCATAAATTGCTCTTTTTCTTCAGACTCTTCCCATTTCTGATCTCATCCCTCTATTTTTTAAAAAAGTTTTTCATTCTAAACTTAGATTGTTAAGAGGATAAAGTAGCCATCTGGAATAATTTTTCAAATTATAGTTTCCCATGTCTTCCTTTTTTCCTTGAGAGCTTTTTATGGACGAGTTCTTCAAAAGCCATAATTTCATCTTCCACTTCATTTTCCAAGTCTTTATCATGCACCAAGCCTATATTAAAAACAATAAATTAATGCAGAATGAAAAACCCCAAAATCTTTTTCTCTTAACAGCCTGACAAGCTACATCACTGCTATTTCATATGTCAGCAATATACCTTCATATGTGCATAATCATGTTTAAGAAGTATTTAGCTTAGTATGACAATATGCTTAAGAGATCTGCATGCTAAGCCACTTGCTCCACTGGTAATTAACTTTCACACTGAAAATCTGTTTCTATTGTTACTTCCTTTGACTTTTCTAAGAAGTCTGTCTCATCTCTCTCTCAAGATTCAGTTTCAGCAGACAATACATTTGCTTGCTAACTTCAAAGATAGATTGTACGGTTGCTTTTGATACTTCAAGAGCACCCCCAGTCCTATTAACTGTATCTGCTGGAATAGGAAGATGCAACACAAGGCTTTACCGCAACCAATTTTTCTAAAACTGAGCTACTTTGATGCTTTACATATAGCCCATTTTGTAAGCCTGATCACTTCATTGCTGCTTATTTCTGCAACTGTTGCAATCCCACCACCCGAATATATGTTTAAACCTGAACATTCAGGGAGGCACAATGAAGTCTTAAGCTTGCCCTCGGAGGTCTGGAATGCAATAGCCTGCATGAATGCATGCTACTTTTTGGATGAAACCAAGAGAAATGGGAAGTGAAAATAAAAGAAGCAAACACAGGCATCCTTTATCAGGCTGGGATCCACTGAGAACTGGGGAGGAGGCTTGCTCCACTCTGGCCACCCTGCAACCAGCTGCTCTGATTTGAAGAGCCACTGAGGAAAGCCTGGGTATCTCACATCTTCCAGAGTGCCCCTGTGGGACTGCCTCTCAAAGGTCAGGAAATATCCGCAATGCTGCTGACTGGGAGACTGAAGTGATGCTTAGAGAGCACTGCTGAACAGCAGTGGGCACAGAAAGCCATGCCATTTTAAAACATACCTTCTTCTGTTATCCTGTGAGAGTCCATTTGCTTCAGCCACTTACGAGCGTCTTCAATGGTGCCAAGCAATTTGTTGGCATGTGTGGTTATCACTCCCTCAGCTGAAATGGAGCACAGTTAGCAGTCTGTGAGCACACTTAGCTGAGAAACAGACAGCAGCTAAAGGTCAAACACAAAATGAAGTTACACAGAGCCATGCTGGATGATGATGCTGCAAACCCAGAAGTCACAGTCACCAGTGATCCCATATGGGGCATAATTCACTAATGGGCACGGAGATGATGCACGTATTACTCCCCATTCCAATCAACATTACTAGCACTATCAGAGGAGAAGTTCTACATCCTTGTGCTGCTCTTTTTGAGTTACATCTGAATCCTGAAAACATTCTACTCTTTTTTGGGTATTAAAGTTCCTGACTTTCATTATGTCTCTAAAGTTATACAAATCTAAGTAAAACATGGACTTGAGATGTTGTAGCCTTTGCTGAACTGCACTGTTAAGAACCTGAAAAATGCCGGTTATAAAGAGAGGGAAAAGTAATCTCAGAGACAAATAATTTCTGTATATGTATTTTCACTGAGTGGAAGAACAAGGTAATATTCATCAAGCAATTGTCGTAACAAAATCCACTATTACCTAATTAAGCCTACTACATCTATCTTATTCATCATTATCATGGCTCACTGAGCAAAAAGCCACAATACACAAAACTTCATGGACTTCATCCCTATGTAAAACCTTCCACTAGGAGTAAAGATAAAACTTACACGTGAAGAGCACAACCTAACATTTAGTTACAAATTTAACATATTTCACTGATCAGAGCTAATGAACATATCAAATACTACAGTTTTTCACTACTGTCAGACATCACAGGCAAAATGACAACTTGACAGGACTGGTGGATTTCTACAACTGAAGCCAGTAACAATGTTATGATTTAAGTTGTCACTTTCTCAAAGTACACCAAACAATTTTGCTTCTAGGCCACTCATTCAGTAATTCAAATTTGCTTGCAAAAATCAGCATAGAATAATGCTTTAAGCATATAAGGGGGAAAATCTAATATCAAATTATGTATCTCAAGCACTGTAATTTACTAAACTTTTTAATAACAGGGTTGCCTTTGAGTACCTGACACACCACAGATTTGTAGTTAAGTATCCACTTCTGTTCAGCCCTAGCAAAATTACAAGTTCAAGGGCAGAATAGTCAGAGATACCCTTAGTCAAAGACTCCAAGTACTCCTACCATGCTACCCCTGCATACCAAATTGCTGTGGCTGGAAGAAGTAAACAGGAAACAGTAGAAACAATAGAAAAATTAGTAAAGATGACCTGTCAGTAAAACTGTGAAGTTGCTGTAAAACTGTGTAAAACTGAGTAAGTTCAGAAAACACAGTACATCTGACCATGTGGTTAAAATTCACTTTACTATCTATAAAAATTCACTATTATTCACTCTACCTGTACTGTGTAATTTATTAAGTTGGAAGAGTTTAGAAGATATTTTCAATATTTCCAGCTCTCTCAGTTCTTCTTTTCCTCAGCTACCTGAAATACCTGGAAACACCTCTCTCTTGACCACATTAAGATTTTCAAACAGAGTTTTTTCAGGTCTAGAGGTTTGGCCAAAAAATGACATATTAAAATGTTTAAATGGAAAGGTCCTACCTTTAGCCCAGGCTTTTTTTTCATAGATTTCCTCTACAGCATCTGAAATTTTTTTAATATTCTCTTTGATTTTCCTCTGGCATAAGTTGGAGCCTTCTTTATATGCTGAACGGTCTCGGGTGTAACCCCTTTCTGTAATGGCCTCTGCTACTTCCAGTCCATCACGTATTATTGGATCTATCTTTGTTCTGAAAAACTCGGCATAGCGTCTGTAGGCAGCATGGTTATTTGTGTGTTCTTCTGTGTTTCTGTGCTCCATGTAGGCCTCACTGGCCACAGAAACTGCATTTCCTTCTGCATGCAACTTTTCCTCCCCACTGTTCTCTGTCGGTGTCAGAGGTTCAGAAGCGTCTGCCTCCATGCTTTCCGAACGGCTGAAATAGTTCTCAGAGCTCTGGATGAATCTGACTCCACACAGGTCACACTGGGTTTGGTCAATATCTGCTCTTTTAAATATCTCTGATAAAAATTCCTCTTCTTTCATTGCAACAGGATGAACTCTGGAGCGGGCCTTCCTCTTCCACTTCACATATAGGGAAATGAAATGGAACACACGATACAGCTGGCGTTGAGCAGATGCTTTCTGTTCTTGCTTCTGTTGCTTGCTGAGTGCAATGACTTCCAGAGGATCCTTTTGGTCCTCTAAGCAATGAATCTCTTCAAATTCCTCCTCCAGCTCATCAGCGTATTCTGTTTCATCCAGAGAGGTTATAAATCTGTCAAGGTTTACACGTTCATACTGGATGCCCCGTATGGGTAAATGCCCCTGAGTGTAGGCAGTGTCCCACTTCCAGCGGCAGTCAACCAAGTGCTCTTCATCTCGCTCTGTCAGCAGCTCTTGCAGGCCTGCAGCAACTTCTCTTACGTGTGTAGCACCACTCACTTGTTCCACGACCCTCAGCAATCTTCCAGGCACTTTAGAGGGAGAATCTTTTCTCATTGATTCCAGCATCGCCTTGATTTCAGGAAAGAGGTGACGTAAGAGGGATCTGTCTTTAGAACTCTGCACCTGGTCAGCATTCAGTAACATCACTAAGCACAGCACTATTGTCCGCTCAGCCTCCCCTGAAGTTATGCAGTTGGGATCCCTGAATGCATCCAGGAGGACGTTGAACCTTCCATGAACACCACAAAAGACTTCTGATAGATAACAGAGATGAGATCTGAAATAGTATATAGCCGCATTTGTGTCCTTTGGTCTATACTCCTGTATAACAGAAAATGTGTCTTTAAGTTCTTTGTAATGGTCCTTGCGTCTGAACAAAAACTCCCAGTAATGAAGGAGAGCAATGTAACTCTTTGGAAGGCTGACAGTAATGTTTTTGGAGAGACGCATCAGGACAGCACAACAGATAATGTACTGGAATTCCAACAACATCACCGTATTTCCTATGCTTGGAATCAGGTATCTTGTGCATTTCTTGATCAGGACATTCATGAAACGGAAAAAAAATCTTTTACAGTTTTCTGGGTTCTTGTGAACATAGAATTGCTCAAGTGAATTTTCAAGCAGTCGAATGAAGCACAAATGTGTTCTTCCGGCATTTTCGGCATTTTTGTCAGGCAGCAACATACCATGCCTGCCCTCTATTCCTTTGGTCTTTTCTCCCTGGCCTTTATTCTTTGGGGAACTTTTTGCCTGTGCCAAAGCAAACTTTAGCTCTTTGTTATAATCATCCTCTTCTTTAAAAAGAAGCTTTTCAAATTCTTCAGGATATCCTGAAGATAAGATAAGAACTTTCATGGCAGTTAGCCACAAGTCAGTTGATTCTCTTCTGGCTGCAGTGTCTTCATTATTAAACTTAAATGTGATGTACTTCTTCAACATCTCCCTACAAGGTTTGGAAATAATACTACTGAATTGCAGTATTTCTTTGCATGCCTTTGGGTTCTCAGACAGTATTCTTAAATGAAAATGATTAGGAAAAAACATTCCTAGGAGGGATTTACATGATGCATATTTGTCAGAAGTCAAAATGTCCTCAAAGCTTTTGCACTGATTCAGTAGCTCTTTAGGGAAAGTGCGTGTAGCTTCCAACAACAGTCCATTTATTGCCACCAGATGCATTTTACACTGAAATATTGTCTTTGCCTCATGGCGCAACACGGGCCTGTGGTAACCCTCACAGGTTTTATCTTCACACTTCAATCCGGCAATGAACTTCATACAAATATCAGGGTACTTCTTGTTCAGTAACTCACGGGTGATAAAGCACAACCTGCTTAACAAGTGCTCCTTCAAAGCCCATTTTACTTTCTCTGTGCTTACTGAGAAATCACCTTTTGCCTTCCTCTCTTTTAGACTTGGCTTGTCTAACAAAAACTTGAGAATAGGTTCAGCTTCATTTTGAGACACCTGGCAACTGTCACCCATTGGGACAATCCCAAAATAGGCAAAGCATAACTTCACCATATCTTTCTCTGCATTGGTGGCTGCTTTCTTCAGACCACTAACAAGACTCAGAAGAGCCATTAAGCCACGTGTTGCCATGAAGAGGATGTTCTGGCTAGGAGTGCTGCAGCGACATGATGCAAAGAGAGCTTCAACCGCACCAGCAGAATGATTCAGAGATAGGAACTGAAAGTACGCATTGCTCAGCTTCGTGAAGTCTCCTTTCAGAGCTCCCTGCAAAAACACAGCCTCAGCAACACCAGACTTCTGCCTAGTTTGTTCACAGAGTTCCAAGGCTTCTCTTAGGATGCTCTCCACGTTCCCCAGGTGTAATTCTGAACCACGACTCAGCCTGGCACGTGCCTCAGCAAGCAAACACGATGCGCGAAACTCTTTTATAGCCGTGAGGTTGGCTGCTTCCAGAGCAAACCCGTGTTGTTTCATTAACTTTGCAGCCTCCTCCTGGCGATCCCTCCTTTTCAGTAAGTCTGCTGTTTGGTGCAAGCATCCACGAGACTTCAGAAACTCAAGCTGATCCTCTATATCAAGTTTTGAGAGGACCTGCATCATTTCCTCAGTCCTGTTCATACTCAGGTATTTTGCAGCTGCTTCCAAATACAACTGATTTGCTGTACAGGAGAGTTTGGAAACCGTTTGTCCTTTTGCATTCAACATCTCTTCATATCTATATGAAATATCAAATAATAAATATATCTATCAAATAATAGATAAATCAATTTGCTACCAGAGATGAAAAATCTAGACAAAAAAAAAGCACTGCAATTAAAAAAGGAACCATTAAACAAATAGTTGCCCCTAGAAGCCCTTCCTTCAAAAAGGCCAACTGTTTCATGTGATATGCTTGTCAGGCAAAAGAGGATCATGCCATCTTAAAAGATCTACAGAAAGAAATTAATTACAACATGAGGCTGTCAGAATTGAGATTATTAAAACTTCTGGTACAAACAAGATCACAAGGTTTACAGCATTAGCGAAGCATTCTCCACACTGCCAAATCAATGTACAAATTATTTTAACACATTTTACCAGTGTTAATCTTCCACTTATAAATAAATATGAATTTCAGTGAATTCTCTATGGCTCAATATATAGAATATTCTGTAACATTTACATAAACTTGTCAGTTTAGAGAGAATTCTTTCAAATCTCTTGTATGTATCTGCATACACTTTGTAGCTTATTGAGTGTCTGAGCAAAACGCTTGGTTGCATCTTTCATAACATGCACTTTAGGATATTCAGTAATTCATTATTAATGGCTGATGAAAAATTATTAAGGTATCCCCTAAGCCAGTTTTGTGAAATAGTCTCTCCTGCATGCTGAGAATGAGTAATTTTTTCTTGTTGGGCGAGTAAATTATCGTTAGCTTTTCCTCATCATCTTTCGCATGATAAACCTGGGTGTGCAGATTTTTTGTGTCTTTGCTGATAAATTTGCATGAATGGTTTGGGGGGCTGATTTAAAAACTTGTTAGTTGGTAAAGTGACTTTAATGCTTGAACTTTTTAGTCAAATGACCTTTACATATTAAAGAAGCTTTAATCATTCAAAAAATCAGTTATCATTACTGAAGGTACATCACAAAGGATTTATGCAAACAAAGTCAGCAGAGAAAATCCTTCTGAAAATTTTTCAGTGAACCTGCTGCATTATATGGAATTTGGAAATGGAAAAGAGAATTATATTCCAAAACCATCTTGCAAGACATACCTTTCAACTGCCTTTGCTGCTTCTTCATAGAGTTCTTCCTGACAGTACATTTTAATGGCCAGATCAAACTCCTCAATTAGTTCATAACATTCAGATGCTTCTTTGTAACACTGGCTTTTCTGATAGTAAACTGCAGCATCTTTGATCTGAAATGCAGAAGTCAGTAATGAAACTGAAGTGCTGTTAACAGCCAAAACTAACTGAATAGAATAAATCTTGTAATTCCATCACGTGTCCCACAAAGAAGTACACTTTAATAAAATGTAATTAAAGTATCTGAATGTAATAAAATACATAATTAAAGCAACCATCACTAAACCTGAAAAGGTTGTTTAAAAAGAACCTTCAAAATATTTGTGTCTGAAAAAAACTAGAGTGTAAAATTAAAGGTATTATACAGGATTTTCAAAATAATTCTATCTACCCAGCTCTACCTTTTGCTAGAAAACATCACACATGCTTCTGTTGATTTACAAATTTCTCAGAATGGATGGTAATAAATTCAACAGTTATGGATGCAGAATGAGAAGCCTAACCTAGTACCTTATTCAAATATTTGGCAACATTTATTTTACATTCTTTTAGTGGAAATACACTGCAAATAAAAAATATTATGTATTGTTAGCACACTAGCACTTCCAAGTTTTAAGGTTCCATTTAGATGGCTGTAATCAGTGAAGTTTCAGTATCATCAGAGTACGGAATGAAGCAACAGCTTAAGTTTCATGACATCAGTCATTCACTAACTTGACTGCAAATGACTGATGATGACATTTGAGGAAGGCCAAAGAAATAAAGCCATCCTGAATAATTGCATCATTCTCCATTCCTCTTCTGCCTATTCTCTGACAGATTATTCCTTTTGAACAGCCCAGCTTAAAGAGTTTGTTTCGTTCAGCTATTACCATGACACAAAAAGATACTACTACTTTTGGAGTAATATGAGAGGACAAAAAGCTGTAAGAAAAGGAAAGTGATAAGGTGAGGATTTAATACCTTTCCTAATTTTTTACACAGTTCTGCACAAAGACGGAACTCCTTTGATTGAATCAGACATTTTAGTGATAGTTTTGGTTCTCCGCATTCCAAGTAAGTTTTAGCCAATGTCATATATTCCATCTGTTTTTCCCTGTAGAAAGTAAGACAAAATTACCACTAGCATTCAAATTAAGTTTAGGATCATGTGATCTACCACTGAATCCAACCAACATTGATATCACATATTATTCTTCATACATTATCTGATGAGTTATGATTTTACAATTAATTATATTTTGGGCTGATACTGTTCTGTCCAGAAATCTGTTCCAAAATATGACTGCTCAGGCAGTCAAAAGACTGTTTTGAGGGGTTTTTTTAAGTAATGTATAGTACTGTGATTTTGTACTGCTTCTGTTTTCTTAACTTGTTTTCTCCTTTCTGCTGTTTAGTACCAATATCATTAGAGACACAATCAAATGTGTTCTCAGCCTTCGATTTGTATAACTAAAAAACCCAGGCTTCCTGGTATCACTGCAGCATGATCTAGATTGAATTCATGATTCTCAAGAATGGAGACCAGAACTGTACAGAGCATTTCATATGAAAATCTCACTTAAGCTTTTTACACCATCATTAATACCTCTATTAAAAAAAAAAAAAAAACAACTTTGGCAGCTTCATTATTACATATGTTCTGTCAACTTAACATATCCTAATACACCAAATTCCTTCTCCTCAAATTTTATGCAGTTGACAAGCACCCCAGCATACAGTGAACTGGCAAAAAGTTTTATGAGTCCCATCAACAATTTCTCAACAATCGTGAAGTTTTATGATCATCCTTATACTTTTAACCTGGGCCACTAATATAAAGCAGGTAATTAAAGAAGATAAAATCTCGACTAACTCCAGTAACAGCATTTCTTCAGATCTTCCCTCTTGTGCTAGCTTCCTCTGATGTAGTCATTCCTTTCCCATTCTGCTATCACTGCTAGCTTCTGGTCTCCCCAGCATGAACAGGAACTGATTCACTTAGGTCTAGATGTTTCTCCATTAAGCTTTTTCTTGTCTTATTTGAGATGAGTCCCAAAGAGTTTCCAAGCCTCTTCAGGAAACTGCAAACTCTCTCCCCTGTCAAACCCTTGAGCTATTTTGCTCAGCTGAAATCATGAACTGAATGATTCATCTCAAAATCTGTTCCTTTAAAACTGTCCTTTGGTTCAGATCTAGTTCTGCTTGTTTAGTTTAAATTCCCTGTAACACAAAATTTTACCCCAAAGCTCACTTTTTGCTAGCAGCTTTTCTTCCCCAATGTACACCACCATTCCTTCTTCTTTGTTGAGTGAATATGCAGTGGGATTAACCAAAGTTGAGCACTGCTGATGGCATATGCTCTTCTATCTCTATCTAAGGATATAAAGCCTCTTGACATAATGGAAATCCTGTTGCTTTTCTCTCACACAACCAGTAAGCCCTTGCAAGGGCCACATTTCACTTGGACAGCTCTTCCACTACTCCCCAAAGCGAGCAGTGTCCCGCATCCTATTGTGCCAGACCTTCCAATCTCTTAGATCTCTTTTGCCACCCACAAACATGTAAAGACACCCCTCTTGCACTGTTCTCCGACGTCTCCAGTCCAGTCCCACAGCTGTGCTGTGAATCTCACCCTCTGCACCCCCAGAGTAGAGCAGCACTCGCCCGGCGGCACCGACACTCACCTCGGGCTGCTTTTCTTCGCACGCACTTTGAGAACAGCGTCGTGTGTCAGGGCCAGTTTGGACTTCTCAGCTGCTCCGCCCTTCTGGTAACATTTGGCAGCCACCTGGGGTGAAATATCACACACAGCATTCACAGATGTGCATCCAGCCCATGGCTTATCACACAAAAGCAATACTTAATTTTACAGTCACTGCAACGGAAAGCAGAAAGACTGGCAGGGTGCCTGGAAAAGGAAAAGGTAAAACATTGTGGTATATTTTTAGGACAAAAAGACAAGCTTTAAAGTCAGTCCGCATGAGACTAGCAGAATTGGAATATTAATTACAATATTGAACATGGAAGCAGTTAATGCAGAATTCCTGGTAGGCTGATAGAACAAATAGCATATGCAATTTGAATGACAGCCTAAACCATTTAACTGCTAAGTCACTAGGCATCTGCTGGAGTCCAGGAAAAACCTGGGAATTTTTCCTGCTCCTCTGGGTGAGCTGAGAGCACCAAAGAAATGAGGAGATGGTTGTTTAGTGTACCACAGAGTGTGTAGTTGTAGTTTTTAGGTTTTGCTATATATATTGTATGGAGCCAACATGGAGATTCTAGGGTGTCAGCTTCTTCTTGTTCATCTTCTTTCTTCTCCTTTTCTTCCTTTCTTCTCTGACATGAGTTCCTGTGATTTGCTAATTGGTAGGTAGAATTTAGTGTAGAGGAGACATGTCAATAAGGTTGATATTCACTGGTTTTGGGAACAAAATAAGATACGTAAAGTTTTCTAACTGGTTGACAATAGATGTAAAAGCTACCTGTTTCTAGTAGCCATTGCCATTCTGCCCTCGTGTTCCTGGAGGTCACAGCACTGTCTGTGCCTCCGAAACTTTGATAAGAAAGAAAAATAAACAAGCTTTGAAACAGCAGAAAGAAGCCTCATTTCATCTTTTTGGGACATGGAACACTGAAATAAGGGACACAGCCAGGCCAGGAGTCAGCGGGGTCCAAAGAACACCCCGACAAAGTGGCTCCCAACGTGCCTCAGAACCAAGCCCTGGATCAGCAGATGGCCTGAAGTTCTCAAACAGGGACTTGAACCCTAGACCCTCAGAACACCCCAACAGGCACCTACCATATATTAATGAAAATGAGGAAAACCAATGTGTGCAGAGTGCAATTAAAAAGCAAGGAACATTTACACAATGCTTGTATCATACTGGGCTCTTTCTGTGAAAACCAAACAGAAACACCAGGAATTACCATGCTTCTAGCAAGGTTTGCTTCATTATCACCCTGCTTATTTTGCAACACCATGATTTCTTTATTCTTGCCATTAATTTAGGGTTGCTTCTGTTTGGAAATTGCACATTGCAAGTCACTCTTAGAACAGACAAAGTTGCCAGATAATGTCTTCTTAAGGTAGCACTGACAAGCAAAGACCAGGGTTATAAAGAAAACAGATTAGAAGATAATATTGCTAATGCATTTCAGATTTCAAGATGAATTTTTTTTAGCTGACTGTGTTTTTTACCTAAACTCTTTTCTGCCCATTTAGGAAATTGCCTTTTATTTTCAAGGGGAGATAAAGACTGTCTGTATACGGACAGCTGATTATTTTGGGGTTTTGCCTTGTTATAAATACCTATTTTCCCTTCAAAGAATTATACGTTGTTACCAGCAAAATACAGAAGCTTTCGCTCTGCCATGATCAAAAAAGTATCTAAAATTTTATTTCACAGAATTACAGAACATCTCAAATTGAAATGGACTTACAAGGATCATAGAGGCCAACTTACTGCTCCCTGCCAGACTACCTATAACAAACCCACATGACTAAGAGTGTTATCCAGACGCTTCTTGAGCTCTGACCTCATGGCTAAATGCCATGACCACTTTCCTGGGCTGTCTGTGGCAGACCACTTTCTCAGTGAAGAGCCCTTTTCTATGTCCAATCTTCGTCTGATGCAACTTCATTCTGTTTCCTTATGTCCTACCACTGGTCACCGAAGAGAGGTGATCAGGCCCTCCTCCTCTGCCACTCCCCTTGAGGAAGTTGTAGACTGTGATGAGGTTGCCCCTCAGCCATCTCTTCCCTAAGCTGAACAAGCCAAGTGACTTCAGCTGCTCTTCTTAAGAAGTGTCCTCTAGAGCTGCCCATGGCAATGGCAGTGGGTTTGGAACGAGATGATTCTTGAGGTCTCTTCAAAACCAAACCATTCTATGATTCTGTGACTTTTCACCATCTTGGTCACCTTCCTCTGGACACACTCTAATAGTCTGATGCCCTTCTTATATTGTGGTCCCCAAAACTGCACGAAGTACTCAAGGTGAATCTGCACCAGCAAAGAGCACAGTGGGGAAATCACCTCCTCTGACTAGCTCACAATGCTGTATTTGATGCACCTTTTGTCTTTTTGACTGTCAGGGCACACTGCTGGCTCTTATTCAACTGGCCATCAACCCAAATTCCCAGATCTCCTTTCATGGGGCTGCTCTCCAGCCTCTCATTCCCTAGTTTGAATGTATAATCAGGATTACTTCCATCCTAGGTGCAGAATCTGGCACTTGCCCTAATTAAATTTCCTATGGTTGGTGATAATCCACCAGTTTGTCAAGGTCTCTTCAGGGCCTCTCTATCCTCGAGGGAATCAACAGCTCCTCCCAATTTAGTGTCCTGCTAATTTAGTACTGTTGGCAAACATATTTAATGTACACTCCATTCCCGTGTCCAAACAACTTATAAAAACATTAAAGAGCACTAGTCCTTAAATTGAGTGCTGGGGAATACAACTAGTGACTGACCACCAGCTTGACAATCCCATTTATTATAACTCTTAGAGCTTAACTTGTCGACCAGTTTCTCACCTAATGTATTACGGACTTGTCTAGCTGTGAGCTGAACATTTCATCCAGAATGAAGAGAGATTGTGAGAGAAACTATTCAAATCTTTGCTAAAACCAAAATATACCACATCTATTGGCTTCTCTTGGTCAACTATCTAGTTGAGCGACCTTGTCATAAAAGGAAATTAAGTTGGTTAAGTAGGACTTTTCCATAGTGAGCCCGTGCTGCCTATGACTAATGACTGCATTGTCTCTCAAGTGTTATTTTCAGTAACTCCCAGAATAACCTTCTCCATAATTTTACCAGGCACCAAAGCGATACTGAAAGGCCTGTAATTACCAGAGTCTTCCTTCTTACCCTTCTTGAAAACTGGGGCATTTGCCAGCTTCCAATTGACTGGAACCTCTCCAGACTCCCAAGAACTTCAAAAAATAATGGAAAGGGGCCCCACAATAAAATGGGCCAGCTCATTCAGTACCTGGAATGAATCCCATCAAGCCAAATAGATTTATGTGCATCCAGCTGCAGCAGCAAGTCCCAAACTAGTGCAAAGTCAGCTGGGAGTTTATCATCCCCCAAGTCACAGTCTTCCAGCACACCATCAGTGTCAAAGACAGAGGTGAAGAAGGCATTTAATGTCTCTCTTTTGCCTATGCCCCTATTTGTGAGGTAAATTATCTCATCAAGCAATGGACCAATGTTATGTCAAATCCTGTTAATGTGTTTTAAAATGACCTTTTTTTGTCCTTCACAATGCTGGATCACTTGAACTCTACTCAAGCTTTGGCCACACTAATTTTCTCCCAACAGCGACAAACAACATTTCTGTTGTCCTCCTGTGTCACCTCCCCTTGCTTCCCATGTCCACATACCTTCCCTTTTCCCCTAAATTCAAGAAGAAGATTCCTGTTCAGCCAAGCCAGACTCTGCCCCACTTGCTTGACTACTGACACTTTGGAATTTCCTGCTTCTGCACTCTTCAGAGATGGCCCTTAAAAAGTGCCTAGCATTCATGAATTCCCAAGGGACCTTACTAATTAGCTCCTTCCACAGGCCAAGTCTGCTCCCCATATATCCAGGGTCAAAAGTTTGCAGGACTTTTTCTTCTATTAACAATTTGAAACTCAGCTACTCTGTAGCCACTGTGATCAAGACAGACACAAGTCACCACTTTACTCACAAGTGCCTCTCTCTTTACAAACAACAAACGTGGGAGGTCACCTTTCCTTAGTCAGCTCCCCTAATACCTGCACCCAGAAGTTGTCTTCAACATGCTCCAGAAATTTCCTGGACCTCTTTTTCCACTGCATGATTTTCCCAGCTGATGACTGGGAAGTTAAAATCACTTATAAGGAACAAGAGCATTTTATCTAGAGCTATCCCTTATACCCCTGTAGAATATTTAACTGATGTTGTTGTCCTGACTGAGTTTGCTTCCATCCCATTAACTGTCTTCCTATATCTGGACTGTATTAACTAGGAAGCTAGGAAATAAAGACTGTAAAATCTCGATGTTCTTTAAACAGAAAGGGAATGAAACCATTATTTTACTACCCAAATTAATACACTTTCAAAAAATGCTTTCATTTTCCTACAGTATGTGCAATGATACTGTCAAGAACACGGTTTAGATTCATACATTTCAGTCAATTCTGATTGTTGCTAATAATTGTTTTTCCAACTGTCTTTCATTTGTGTGCATTAAAATGTTTTTCCCTCATGGGACTGCAAATCTCCGAGCAGCGAATTTAAGATTACAAACAACAGGCTTGCTCTCCCTGCTCACTTCTTGTAAGTCATTTACAAGTAGACACACAAACTAAGACAGACTGCTACAGAGCAACTGAAGGTTTACAGATGGTTTTATGCATACAGAGAAAAAAAAAAGGTTTCAGAACAAGCAAGAATCTTTATTTCAGATAAACGTATGTTCTTACCTCCCAGAACTGGTGTTTGGCATAGTAGTCTCCCTGTGCAATCCATTCTTCTGGAGTTGAAGTTTTAGCAAACATGCTGTCATCTAAGTCTACAAGGGCAGGGGCAACCATTTTATGTTAGAATGGACAAACCACAGAAACCACTGATCATGTACCAAAACATTATCTCACAATGTTCCAAGCTCTATGATTTATGCTTACACCAGTAATGGTAAATGTGAGTCAAGTGTGTTAATACTATTGTGTGAAGCTACCAGTGAGAACACAAAAACCCCAGAGTCTGGCTGGAGACTGGGCTGGTAAGTGGCTGAAACCACATTAACACAGCAGAAAATCTGACTACAAATTGACCACTTCAAGCTATAAATATCTGCAGCCATCAGGGTCCATTGAGCTCTCTCCAAGGTAACTGGCTGATCAGTGACCTGATCCCCCTTTGCACAGGAACACCTCTCAAGGTCACCCCTCCAGGCTGAGAGACTCCTTACCCGACACCAGACATCAGTGGGCTGGTAAATGACATTTCTGCATGCATGTAACATTTAAGATAGGTATAGCAGGCTTATGTAAAAAGTAGAGTATTGACCACCAATCCATCTGTACTTAATGAATATTTTACATATCTGAATTTACTGGTTAGAACTCAATAAACTAATTACAAGATCAGATCTATCTGAAGGATCACTGACTCTTCTCCTGTGACAGTAAGAAAACTTAAAACTAGTGAATTAGCAATAAAGTTATACTCTAACATACACAACTGATCTTTATAGACAAAAGAATTAAGACCCACTGAAATAAGTGGAAATTTGAAAGGGCAGTTATCAATGCATACTGTTAGAAGGACCAACGAATTTAACCTTCTTTATTACAAGCAAGAAAGCATGAATGGGCTGTCCTGTTTGACAGTCTTTTAAGAAGGTTTCAGGACAACTTTACCTTTCGTTTCATCTGTTTTGACAACCTTAACAAATTTTCTTTTGATGAAATACTTAAAAGCTGGAGCCCGTTTATCACGGTCTTCATCAAAGATCCAAAGATTGACTCTGGCTCTTGTAATTGCAGTATACAATTGCTTGAGTTCTCCATTCAGCATCTGAAGCAGAACAAAAAAATTAAACAAACAAAATGCCAGATGAGCTAAATTGTTAGAAAGAAACATACTTTGCAGTTATAAAAAAACAGAGAATTTATACAGAATGAATAACAAGTAAGAAAAGTGTTTTTAAGTAAACAAGTCTAAATATTTAATACGGGTTTTCAATTACATAAGCCATTGTCCAGCTAACTTACAAGCAACCACTGCTACAAATCAGCTGCAGGTATGACAGGCTACTTTCCTTCTAATCACTTGCACATATAATTGCTAATTTACCATACAATCCTGACTCACCAGATTCTAAGAAACTTCTTTTAATTTCAAGGTAGTGACATCAATCGCAAACCAGACTATAGTAATAATAAAAATTGACAAGCTGATTTACTATTTGCTTTAAGCACAGTTGTTCTGTAAATACATCCAAAAGTCTATGACACAGATTTTTGTTCTCTAATCAAATTACATTTGAAAATAGTCTCATATCTTCTAAAATCAGTACAGAATTGCATTATATTTTATTGATATGATACAAATGTGAACAACTATCAAAAAGACATTATTTTAGGGAAAGCAACCTTGATAAACACAGAACTACAGGATTAAAGGATTTAAGAAATTTCCCCTACTTTTAAGATTTAAGAATTTAATTTGTCCTTCCTATTCCCAATGTTACAAAAAACTCACCTTATACATTTCTACATTAAATGGAGTCCTTTCCTGAGTACCAGTGGCATCCTCTAATGGCACTTCAATTAGCAAGTTGCTTCCCACTTGCACATCTGGATCAGGACTATAAGAAGAAATTATCTTCCATTCTTTGCTAGCCTGAAATATCAAGAGAATGAGGTTTACTTGTATGTAGTAACCACTACTGCCTACATATGCAGAAGATAAGGCTGTATGTTGGGACTTGTTCACCCCTAGAAGGGAAGAAGGCTCAGAGGAGTAGAGTGGAGGAAAAAATTATCTCAGGGTAGAATGCAAAGAATAATCAGCAATTTTCATCCAGAAAGCTGAACTTCATCTCAACACAACCTTTGTCTGAGATACTTGTTTGTACCAGGTGGTCATCAAGGCACAGAAACAACTTTCCCTAAAATAGCTAGTACAGAGTAACACCTTCCTGAGCTGCCCAGGCAAAAGCAAAGACGTCCCTCAGCCCAACAGACTGCGTAAAAACTGAGGAACAAACAAAACAAACCTTTAAGAGTGCAACTGGCTTGAGCTGGCTACAAGCTACATATTACTTTTCAGGGCCTGGGGATGGCCAGTATCATGATGGAGAAGCTAATGGGAATACATCTATATATATATATATATATACACACAGAGGGAGCACTGATGGGAATCACATCCGTACTGAGATTCCAATGTATATTGCCATTGCTGTATTATGATTGCCTTGGGATTTGAGGATACTGCTGGGTCACTCTTCTAGATCCAAATCGTATGCAATGCTCAATATATCAAATAAGTAAAATTTTATACTAAACATCAAAACATCCTCGGGTGGACCACACACTTTCAGCTAAACACCCTTACAATGATCCCTCTATGGAGGAAATCAAGTTACCTTCACCATGGAAGAGTTTTAATCTTAGGGATAAGGGTTCTCCTACAAACCCCAATACCACAAAGCAAACTCACTAAGGGGAGGGGGCTGTGCTGATTGCTGCCAGCCTGGGGAAGGATGAAAGGTATGTGGTGGTTGGGTAACACTCACAAGCTGCAATTTTTCATACTAAAATCTACTGCCTAAGGCATGTTGGAGAGATCTTGGCCTGCAGGTTAGGATGGGCAGCCACTAAGTCTCCTTGACTCTAGAAAACTGACAAGCTTGGTGAGCTGGACCCACACATATCCCATCCTGGCATATATTCTCACCCTCAGGGTTCCCAGAAAAGATCTGGCTGGTCATTCATGTGATGAATGTATTAAGCTTCATGCTGAACACCAGTAACTGATAGTGCTGGTCTCAGCCAGGGGATGGAATGGCACCTGCCAACACCTCCTCTTCTAAGAACACTCAGAGGTGAGCAAAAAAACCAACTCACGGGGAAAGTCTGAAAATGCGTGGTCAGAAAATATTGGACTCCAACATAGAGACATGTGAAAGATGTCTATAAATACGCACAAACACCCTTAACTACAAGTTAAGTGTGGCAGCAGATCAGTGCTGTGCACTCTCATACCATGTAGGAAATGCCAGCTCCCGATCGCACCGCACTGCGAGTTCCTGATCCCCTGCAGAACTAATAACCTTGAAACTGTCACTATATTCTAAGTTATGTTCATTTTTCCCTTTTAGTATTTAATTGAAATGTGATTAAATACTGCTAAGTTTTCAGCATAAAATAAAAAATACAATAAGGCTGAAACAACATTTTTACAATCTATATATTTCTGAGCTTTGAGCAACACAAAACAAGTTAACTGTCTTCCCATGGGGGAAAAAAGCAGGAAATCTTTCCTGCAAAATGTCCTTTGAAGTTAAGATTTCAAAAAATCATCAATGAAAATGTCCCTAAGTCTGTCATAGATTGTAAAATGACAACCAGCTAAAGGTATCAGTTTAGTCAAGAGCTTGCTGTGTTTTGGGGGTTTGGCTTTTCTGCCTTCTAGATTTTTAATTCACATATGCTTCCTGAAACAAGACTCTTCTTAAATCTCATTTTCAAGACAAATAAAAAGAAAACCCAACAGTTTACAAAGTGCACACAGCCACACTGCTGTGTTTACAATGGTTCACAGATTCAGCTTTTCTAAATTAGAAAACCTCAGGGTGAGCTGCTTTCTTGCCTGCTTGTTTAGCTGCTCAAATCAACTCAATTACTCATGAGTCACAGGAACACGGAAGAATTGTATGAAAACAGTTCTCCAGGCCTGACATACATTAGTCTAAGCTAAAATGCTCTACACAACTCAACTCTGCTAAACTGATTCTGCTAAATTCTGATAAATGGCTTGTTGTTTTTCTGACTACAACTTACATCACCAGAATCAAATCAACTTTGACAAATCTACCATGACAGCCAGTATTTACCTCAAGCTCCTTCCTTCTGCCCTCACCACGTAATATTCACTAACCTCTGTGAAGAGCCACCAGTAAGCTGCCCTCAGTTTTCTTGTCGTTTTCATCAGCTGAAAACCACACGAAACACTGTTTTGAGGGGTAGAGGCAGAGGACATCTGCAACAGGGTTGTTCACACTGAATGCTTAACTGCAGAGCAACTCAGCCACAGGTACATGGAGTGTCTGCAGGCGTGCTCAGTAAGGAATACTTGCCTGGCTGAGGGCAAAGCAGTAGTCTTGGTGCGCAGAAGTGTGTGTCTGTCTGTGTGTGTCTGCAATATTGTGTGTACCCCAAGGCTCTCCCTTAAACTGCAACAGTAAGCCTGAAGGAAAATGCAGCACTCAAGGAAACCCGTTCTCAGTTCATAAACCTATGACCTCTCTGTTTTCTACAGTGATGAAACCACTCATCTTCAGAGAAGACTGAATCCTTTCCCAGCTGCAACACAAATTAGACCACAAGTAAGACTGACTTTAGAAAATAATGCAGAATTAAATACCTCTGAATCTGTGAAAAAGTTGTAAAGGAGTACATCGTCAAATTCCAAGCCCTTTGCTTCATAAATTGTCAGTACAAGTGCCAAACTAAGTTCCTCGGGTATCTTCTCCTTTGCAGTTTCATTTGCCACTAATACCACCTGACACAAAACACATTAAAAAAAACACATAAGGAAGCAAAAAAGGAAAAAATATAGGTAACAGTTGCACAGAGAAAGACAAACATTATGAAAATACAAAAGTCTTCTCAAAACCAGACAACATTTCACAGAGACATTTCAGCACACTCCACACAAAAAGGTCACAAAGCTGCCACTAGAAGACTGACAAATGTGTGGTATGTGCAGATAGTTTTAGATCTGGTGTAAGAAAATTTGGAGTTAGAAACAGGTCAGACAATACCTCACGCCAAAAAAAGAACAGAAAGAACCAGACGTATTAAAAAGAAACAGAAACCAACACAATAAAGGTTTCTAAGTTTAAAAAGCCAAATTTATCAGTGAGACAAGGGCTTAAAAAAGAAAGTTGTGGGCAGTTCATACGAAATTATTATTTAGCAACAGAACTGGCAGAATCTGCAAAAAGTCTAAGAAAAGCAAACCTGATGTGCTCCGAATTCTATGGGTTGTGTTTTCCTTTTGTTGCCCCTCAGCAGAATTGCTAGGTCACTAACACTGCAGGACTCCAAGACCGTAGGTTTTGGCCCATCAAAGAGACCACAGTCCTGAGGAAGGCGATCAAAAGATTCTGGAAAATAATGCTGGAGCAAATCAACCACTCCAGATGCTAAACGGAGAATGCCTGCAAAAAGCAGAATACAGGTTTTAAACTTCAGCCTGAATTCCTTGCAAACACACTTTTAAAAAATTTTGTTAGAAATTTGAAATCAAGAAATGTAATGACAAAAACACTAGTCAGGGAAGACTGAAGCCGTGAGCTTCAATTTATGTTTCTGCCAATTTTAGTGGATGTCACTTTTGGGCCTCTACAGATCAGAAAACATGCCTAGAACGGATTGGCAGCATTCTCACAAAATAAAGGTCACAAATGAGAAAAAAGTAAAAAAAGCAGAAGCAGCACACCAATGCTGCAAAGTCTAATGCTTTGGGGATAAGACCACAGAAATGGGTATGATCATTTGTCAAATTTTCCCTCAAACACAGACAAAGCATGCAGTAAGCATGGCAGTTCAAAAAATGACAATTTTAAAAACATTCATTTTTGCTTTTTCGAGTTGAGATGTCAAGAACCAGAACTGACATAGCAGAAAAAGCTGTCCATCTCTTCATTTTGAAGAACAGGCCACATAGAGACTGGCTTTGAATTGGCCAGTAGAAAACTTCAATCATTAGTGACATCTGAAGAGAACAGGCTCAGATCATAAATAAATTTGTTACTCTACCTGAATGGGACCTGTAGTTCTGGTACAACTGATATATCCTTTTTGGTTTCCTAACACGCTGCTTTTTGTTCACAGAGCTCTTGCTTGCGTAATGAAACAGCGACCTCAGATCACTAAAACGAAAAGCAACTCCTTTCATTATGCTCTGGGCAGTGTCCCCAGTTAGAAACATGGCATTAGGGTCATTGATGCATTTCATTAACAAGGCCAGCTCAGCTTGTGTGAAATCCTGTATCTCATCGCCATAGAACTCATGGATGGACCACGGCAGCTCCCTGAGCTTCGAAAGTCTTTCAGATAAATTATACAGCAAATCTTCTTCATCAAAGTAACCTCTCTGTGATCGTATCTGCTGATAAAGACAGAAGAGGCGATAGATCTCGCTCCTGTCTTCCGTGAAGTTTGGTGATCTCTTTCGGCCTAGCTTTTTGTACTGCTCCTCAGTAAGCTTGCCCCCAAAGCAACTCAGTGCCTCAAAAGAGCCTTTCAGAAATGATTTTATTTCTTTCCAAACCAGTGCTGGATTGTACAAGCTTTTACCTTTTATCATTTTTGGCCATATTTCATTTGCAAATACATTGTAAGTCACAAAAGTACAAGGATCACTTTCCCTAGAGGATGCATCTGTAGGTCCTCCATCATCGCCATGTTCTGCTTCAAGATTACCTTCTTCATCCTCATCCTGCCAATTTGGTACAACCAAGTCTTCCTGAGGACTCCAACCAACAATGACTCTTTTAAGACTTCCATCTTCGTTTCTCGGAAAAAATGGGTCAGGCATGGATGCATCTAGTAACAGCAACAACTGCTTGGAGGTGACAAAGAGTGGAAAATTTTCATCTTTAATGTCTTGTAGCCTGTGAATATTTGGGTCCAGAGGCTTGAAGTGACTGGTCACCTTGGAAGACTTGCTAAGTTCAATGAAATTTTTCTGCACTTCTCGGCACAAGACAGGATTTTTTGTCACAAAGATCTGGTGCAGGTGCTCCAGCTCATTCGATGCTTCTGCACTACACATTTGGTCTCCTTCATGGTCACCACATGAATTGACTTCTGCGCCAGCTGTGCCCATGGGAACCTTTTCATCCCCACTGTCCTGGTCTTGCTCATCACTCACCTGCTCCTCACTCGAATCACCACTCTCCTGTTTTAGTTCATGCTCTTCCTTCATTGAACTAGCTTTTTCAACATCACTGCACTGTCTCTGCTGCCAACTCTGCCTCTCCAGCAGAGGTCCCTCTGCTAAGGTGGATTTTTCCCAATATGAATAGAATTTCTTCCAAAGCCTATACAAGCAGCAAGTCGTCTTCCCTGTCCCACTTCGCCCAATTAAAATGATTGGTTCCATAGGCTTTGGATTGAGATCAATTACTGCATACTCCAACTCCCCTACTCGGAACGGGTAATCGACAGAAGACTGCACATCATTTATAATGTTAAGTGCCATGTTAGTACTGAAGCTGTGAAATTTCATTATATTGTATTCCAGTTCTGCCGCACTAGCTGGAGGGAAGTACTCAGGCATGCTAAGTTCTTTTGATTTTTCTGCCTCCATGTCTTCAACATAACAGCGTGGAACACGCTTCTGTGCTGTCACACTGTAGTTCTGATGTCCTTCGTTTATACCCTTGAGCTTTTTCCTCAAAATGCAGGATAAGCCACGGTTGTAGGAAATACATATATTTTCTAAGGCACGGTTCAGCTTGCAGTGGTCAAGAACAATGGCCCAGATTCTAATTATTTCTGTGTAAACTCTACCTGATTTTTCTGAACGACTTCTTGTCTGTTCTGTCTCCATGATCTTTTCTGGGCTCTCACTGCAACGAGGAGAAAAGTCAATCGCAAGTTCCCACAGCATTCTTGCACCTTTGTCGAGTTTGGCTTCATACAGCTGGATATCAGCTTTCAAGTGTTTCAGTGGCTTCTGGAGGCCCCTAGACCATTCCCCATTGCCAAGCTGCTTAATTGTCATTATAGTTTTAGCCTTCATATAATGAGGCACAGCTTTGCTGCTCAGTGTCTTTAGCATTTCAGGAGTGCACTCTATTTCCCAAGTCATGTTATCAAACTCTTGCACATACGCCTCAATATCCAGACTCTTCCCTTTTTCCTCCTCTGGTTCTTCCTTCTCTCTATTAGGCAGGGCCATACTAAGTTCCCCTGCTTCCTTCTTTTTCTCCCAATCATCCCCTTTTCTTTCAGGATGAGCTATTCTGCCACAAGGTTGCGAGGAACTCCTTCCCTCTTCAGAATTAGCCTGGGCTGAAGATGGGTTTTGCACCAGAGGATGATCCTTTTTCAGGGTGTCGCTCACCTTCAGCTGCTGAATTAAAGCTGTGATAGCCTGCACGAGACTTTCCTGCAGTGTTAAGGGGCTGTTTATTCCTTCTGTTTCCTGCTTTGCCAACTGAACTTTTTTTGTTTTTATGGAACATGGGGTTTTCAAATCATTATGCACTGCGTTGCCAGATGGTGCCTTTAATGAGAATCCAGATAAAGAATGCCCTGTGCTCTTTGACTGTGAAATCTCAGAGGCTGGAACAGGCTTAGATGTTTTACCCAACTGCCCTGCTCTGTCTTGGCGGTGCCTCTTCCTCTCCTGTGCAGCACTATTCCAGGCAAGTAGCAGTGGATCTTTTTTTTTAATTCTATGCATCACATCTTTTCCTGATTTGTTTTTTATGTTAAAGTTAATGTCAAATTTTGCCAATAACTCCGTTATTCTCTTAGTCTGCTTTGAAAATCCTCTCTGGAAAACAATATGCATCACCGTATTTCCATTCTCATCTTGTATGTTTGGATTAAGATATGGGAAGTCAGATGGTCTCGAAGCAAAGAGGTCAAGTAGATAGCTCAGGATGTTCAAACCAGTGCCATCTAAAAGTAGAAAAACAAACAGATAATAAACTAACTTGCTTTACAAGGCTGCATTGTATGCCAACAATTTTCAATACTTTTTCTGCTGCTGCTACTAAATTAAAATCAATTTGTTTTAAAAAGAAAAACAAAATCTACATCTCATGTTTATAAAACATGCTTAAGTGAAATAGCTCAAAACTGAGCTTTCCCAAGATTCAGGGAAAACAATACAAAGGCAGCAAAGCTTTAGAAATCCCCAGTGCTGCAATTATTCCTATGGCATCCATCAGTTTCATTCCCTTTTTACCTCTGGGTACAGACAGATTTGTTCATTTTCCAACATCAGCCCTGACTGCTACCCAAGGGACACTGGTGACCTGTCATCCAGACAAGCAGCTGCTCGAGCTAGTGCTCTGGGGTCATTTGGTTCACTTTAATATGGCACCCACAAGTAATCTACTGCAGATAACTCTGCTTTACTAAAGTAACCTGCAGGAAATCACAATTATTTCCTGATATTTGAGGTCTCTGGAGCAAGTTCCTACAAAATAAGATTAGCTACCTCCCTGAGGGGAAAGAAAATACATACATATTCTACAGCTTTCTGTATCTCCCCCAGATAATATATGTGATTTAAATGAGACAACGTATGTGAAACATTTCTCTTCTAGCTGTAAAACAGTGACACGCCAAAATCATTGTAAAGAAACTGCACATCAAAAACTATACGCACTGAAAGATACTTAAGGGAACACATTGTCACGGGGCTTCCTAATCTTTTGATTTAAAAATAACAACTGGCATTACCTATGCTTTTAATACTTCCAAAGCCATGTAATGAAATGTTCGTGCTTTAAAAATTAATAAAGTCAATATTTTAAATTATTTTAATCCTTCAACTCAAAAATGCTTTTTTTTTCTTGACTTAAAATCAAACCTGATTTGGGGGCTTAATTTCACAGTTTATCCTAATTTTTTATATTTTTCCATAAGCCCTACAGTTCTTTCACTCACTTTGAAGAAAACTTTGCTTGACTTGCGACCGAACAAAAACTCATCAACAGATTTCAGATGCCACTGCAGGATGTCCTTCCAAGTCTGCTGCCATTGCTCTAACTTTACCTCTGTTTCTCCCAGCACACTCCCAGTTTACGTCATTCCCATCTAGCACTCATTTTACAGGGTTTCAGAGAGGAGCCTTCCTTGATTTCCCCCATGCCACCTGAGCTGCCACCAGCTCTCCTCAGAGTCCCAGCCACCGCAGCCACAGAGAAGAACACATCAGCTTAACAAAGACTGGTGTGTATCCTCTGGCCTGCAGACTTTGGGGCTGAGTGAGACACAGCCAGACATCCTGACCCACTGTCCCTGCAGAAGCAGAAGGGGCAGGTGAGGAATGGGGATGTTTTCAACAGCAAAAACCTTACCTTTATTATTTAAACAGATGAAAACTGCAGCATGCAAAGGAGTATCTCCTTGTGTAACAGAGAGGTTTCGAGGGTCTGCGCCTTTGGTCAGTAGAAAATATACCAGTTCAAAACAATTCTTTCTGAGGCATATTTTCAGTGGGATTTCAGAGCTGGTTCCAATCCCATCAGGCAGAGCTGGTGTCAAGGACAGGAAAAAATCAGGGCTTAAATCTGATACACCAATCTGCTAACTACAGAAAGTTCTGAACAGATGCAATCAGATGCTGATTGCCAGGTAGGTGACAGGGTTTTTTTTGCCGGCTTTTTACATGTATCTGTTAGAACACTTTTTGACTAAGAAGATCTTCATAATTTCCCTTTGTCTCCCACTAAGCTGAGCAACCAGTCCTTCTGTTGTGATAGGAAGACAAAGGCCAGAACATGTCTTCTCCAAGTCAGTCAGTCACTGACTGAAACAAGAAGCCTCCTTGCATCTCTGGCATTCACAAGGCTTCAACAGGACCACATGTCCATAACTTACAGCTAACATCAAGCTATAAGATTAAATGAAATATGCCAGAGTGATCCTACGAATAAGCTCATGCAAAACAAGAAGTACAGTGATGTCTACATTAGTGAAAAAAAGAAAGACATCTGGTCATGCCTTTGAAATCAATGAAGCAGTCAGTTCCTTGTAGCGTAACAGCAGACTGAACTCAAGGACTGTGGCTTACACTTTCTATCAGGACAATATTGTGGCTGAAGACAGAGAAATTTAGGCCCAAAACAAACTACAGGTGCAGAAGCAACAGTAGTCCTTGGCATTTTACTAACCCTAAGAAACAAATTTCATTTGATAAACATCTTCTACCCATGTAGCCTTACTAGCCTCTCCATGTCCCACACAGCAGATGCAGCCAATGCACTGCACTCCAACAAGCTGCTGCACTTACACAGAGCCACAAAACCCCCCACATGTTGGTGTTTCTGAAACCATCTTGCTCCCAACACGTCAAATAATATATTAAGTCTCTTATAGCACATTAATATTGCTGGTTTTCACCTCCTCGTTCAAGCAAGCATCTTATGAGGGGCACTTGCACATCCGATCTCTCACACTGTTGGAGGATGGTGCCAATGTCAACATCCGAAAGACTGCAGGTTTTGAAGAGTCCTCCACCTGATGGATTTTCCCCATTGGCTTTTCCAGTTAGCAGCAGCAGAACTTTATGCCACATTTGCTTCCCCAGCAACTGTTTTATGAAGCTGTTAGCACAGGCATCGGAGATGTTGCATGAGATTTCTTCAGGGATTTCTGCAAGACAGTCAAGACAATGTAACTCACTCAAAGCCATATAATGAAATCCACCTCACTGTAAAAAAAATCAGAATAATTAACTAATTAAACTGAAAGTAAGGAACAGCAAAATGTATCTTTCCATCCTTATGCCATCAGCCAAGTAAGTTTCAACATTTTGATGCATCATGAATTTCTGTGCATATTCCATTGGTTCTAAGTACAAAACACGACATTAAATATAATTAAAAGCACATTATTCCAATCATAAAAGTTACAGAAACAGATTAGACAAGGAAGGGCAAAAGGGCAGTAAGTATATGTTAGCATCAAACACATTTTTCACAGCAATTAAGTTTTGTGAAAGGGAGAAATGGGAACTCACTGCACCTTTCACAGAAGACAGCCATTTCAGAAATCCCTTTACTGCATCTTCCTTCAATACATTTTTATTATTTGCTCTGTTTTCACACCTGTAGAACTGGACAAACTGTTCCAAAACATCCTGGAGAGAATCTGTGTCAGCTGTGGCACTTTCATTCTCTCCTGCAAAACATTACAGAAATTGAAAATCCACTTCCTTGCCAGCATGTTTTCAGGGCAAGACTGTAATGCATTGCATCCCAGGGCTCTAAGAAATGTGTAGGGACAGATTAAAAACAAATGGCTGAAACTTTTACTGCCAATGCCAGTCCTGTGATGGATTTCTGACCCCAAAGGAAATTTGATACTTTCATCAAATACACTCTTGTCCTGGTTTTGCCTGGGATAGAGTTATTTTTCTTCTTAGCAAATGGCACAGTGCCATGCTGTGGATGTAGGATGAGGATACTGTTGATAGCATAGTCATGTCTTGGCTGCTGCTGAGCAGTGCTCACCCTGAGACAAGCACTTCTCCATGTCCCATGCTCTGCCAGAGAGCTCATGCACAAGCAGCTGGGAGGGAGCATGGTCAGGACAGCTGACCCCAAATGGCCAAAGGGATATTCCATACCACAGAATGTCATGTTCAGCCTATAAACTATGGGGAATTAGCCATGAGGGGACCACTGCTGCCTGGGGACAGGTTGGGCATTGGCTAGTGGGATGTGAGCAATTGTACTGCGCATCACTTGTGATTCTTGGGTTTTATTCCTCTCTTTTTCTGTGTTTCATAATTTTAATAAAAACAGGAGCAGTAATAATTTACTTTATGTCAATTTTTAAACTGTTCTTATCTCAACCCACCATAGGAGGGAGGGGGAAGTCAGTGAGCAGCTGCTTGGTACTTGGTTGCCAGCTGAGGTCAAACCATGACTCTGTTTACCATAATTCACAAGGCTGAAAATTGTAATAGCTTCTGCATGCAGGCAGGAAGGTGCTGCCTCGCAATTATATCATTGTTCAGAGTTTTTAGAGTAGATGACTAAACCTGGTAATGTTTGCAGCATACACTTTTAATGGGCTTGTCTGATTCCTCAGTGCCATTTAAAAAATACAGCCATAAAAGAATTTGTCCTCTTAAAATCAAAAAACAAAGCCAAAAATATAAATGACACCAAAATGATACCTACAAGTTTAAGAGATATTAATGTAATGGGAAATAGCAGATTTTAAATGATGTCCCAATAAATGCCCTTAAGTAAACACCAAAAAACTTGGCTTGAATTTCCTAAATGCTTCAAGGAATTCAGATACATGAAAAACCAAACAAAACAGTAGCTTTACCTCTTAGGACAAAGAGAGAGACAAGGCTGGTCATCTTTTTAGGAAGAAGGGCTAACCTCAGATTGTCACCTGTAAAGCTTACTCTCCAGCCTCTCCTTTGTACTAGGTTTAAAAAACTCTTGCAGGCTGTGCATCGCCAAAAAAAACCAGAAACCAAAAAAACCCTGGCCACAAAAGACAGGCTGTGCAACCTGAAATGCCAACCAAAGTGATTATTACCACAGAGGTATTGGTGTTAACCTCCTAATGGAGAACCACCATGCTAAAACCTTCTCCAGAGCAGAGCTCTCCACAGTAAACAAAAAAAAATCGGTGGGAATTTTTTTGCCAGGAGCCATAAGGGGAAGCACAATGAAACCCAGTGTTTACCAATAAACTTGTATCTGATACATAAATGAAAACTGAGATGTAGCCTAAAATCTTTGCTTTATGCCAAGTTTGATCTGAACATCACTTGGACAGCAGTTGCCTTCAGGCAAGGACAAAATGTTCACTACTGACTGGTAGGAGATCACAGTGACAACTCACAGGAAAAATTACATAAAACACACCCCCTACCACTTATTTGAAATAAAACAATTCTGTACCTAAAGGTTATAATTTAAAAAAAAAGGAAAAAGCACACACTGCGTGTAGTACCTGTCTGCTTCCCAGAGGAAGTGTGCTTCTCAATGTGCTTGCTGACTTCTTTTACAGCATCAAAGTTTTTGTTTTTTTTCAAGATATCTATGACATATCTTGACCGTGCATCTGGAACAGTGGGATCAACCCCAAAATTCAGGAGCATGATCACATCTTCTGTTTGTCCTAAAGCAACACATGAAAAAAAATTAGAGGAAGAGTAATTCACATGGTTCAGGAGTTTTTTTCTGTTTTTAATTACCTGGCACAATTCCTAGCATAATTTTAACATAGGAAATCTAAATTTCTCTAGTGTCATAAACTGACAAGGTGGTGATCAGTCAAATGCTGGACTTGAAGATTTAGAAGGCCTTTACCAAACTTAATGATTCTCTGATTTTATTCTATGATTTTATGGTTTAGAATATTTATAACATATAGCCATAAAGAAATACATTTTAATAGATATCTATAAAGATACACGTTTTCTAATAATACATAATACATAAAATATAAAAATAAAAATACACAAACTTTAATAAATAAATACATACTAAAATGTGTGCTCTCTATATAAAAAATACCATATGAATATTACTAAATAAACTTTAAGCATCAACCCAAAAGTCTGGTGTTACCTCCGCATTGATGTTTGCTTCCTGTTGCCACCTCGTGGGCAGAGTAAGAAATACAAGGAAAAAAGCCAGACTAACTTAAAAGAAATCCCACAGAAACTGGGAAGGAAAGTATTTAATTTTCCTCCTCTAGGCACACTGCTATCTAGGTCTTAAATTTTCACCTATTTAAAAGAACAGGAGAGAGCTGACAGCAAGTTAGACCTTAGTTAGCCAGGACTTTTATGATCCTTTAAAAAATTTGTAATGAACTATGTTTACTTAGTTAAGGAATGTTCGACTCTGTCATTTTAGCTGGTTTTAATTTAGATCTGTGTTAGCTGAGTGTCAGCAGAAAACCCTGAAAAATTACCTCACTGACCTGCAGAAAGGAACTCTATGGAACCATACCCCTTAGAGAACTTAATCAATAGCTGAAGAACAAAATTCAATAAAGGATTGCCTAATGGTGTCATATAACTAGAGATGAATTAAATGCCATAAAACAAGAAAGGTATCTTGAGAGAGCTAAGGAGTCAAAGGCCTACACACCCCAGAAAACCTGATTCATACACTGCAGATACAGTAAGGGAGCCACTTCCTAGGCTTCTACACCCCAGAGAACTTAATCAGTAGTAATTGTCTAAACAGGACAGCAAAAGTAATAAAGCATTGTTTAGCTGGACAAAATTTGGGTTATCCATTAAACAAAGATAGATGAGATTTTCTGCTGGTAATTAAGACAACAAAACACCTATACTATGATGCAGTAAGTTGGGTGGGCTTTTGAGAGTGTCTATTAAAAAAATGTTGGGTATTATAGTGTATATAAATGACTGAAAATTGTTGTTTCTTTGAAACTGTCTATGGCAAACAAACTCCAATATGTTCCCAATTTTGACACAGCATTGTTATTAGGAATGTTTGTCTCACAGCTTTTTGCTGTTACATTTAAAATTCTCTGTTTCAGACCTCTAGGTGGTCTAACATGATTTTAAGGGCACATCAAAATTTAAAAGATTAACTTCTGTGATTCCAAAAACTGCAACATACTTGTGAGAAAATCCTAACCAGCCAAACCAAAGAGCAAAGGAAATGGTCACACACCAGGCATACAAATTTAAAAAGGAATTCTTGAAATGGTTAAGTAAAAGTTGCCACTACAAGTCTATATGCAGACACTTTCGTATTTTCTTCCTTAGCATGAAACTGTAAACACCAAAGTTTGAAGCTTTCTTCCACTACAGATTTTGCCATACAAAAACAAAACAATACACACACACATTAAAAAAAATTGTATTTACTGCGTTTCTGTGAATATTCACTGGAAGAGGCCACAATATGCAGCAAGGTCTGTCCATCTCTGTCTTTCTGGTTGATCCTATCCTTCAGTTCTGGCCTCCAAGTCAGTAACCATCTGAAGAGATGGTTCTTTGCTGAAATGATAAAAAGCACACTTAAAGAAACAGATCCAGAGATTTTTCCCCCATGGAGTGGCAAGATGCTAACCTAAGTTTGACTCATGACTCTTATTACACACAAAGAAATGGTTGCTCCACACTGAGATGGCAGGAAGGAACACTGTACCTTTTTTAAAACTGATGTATTCGGGTTACAAAAGACCCACATCAATCACACTTTTGCTTCAAACCACAGAAAAGAACAAATATATTAGATTTCCACCCCTATTAGGCATGGGTGATCAAAGAGAGTGCTTACAACATTTCTAAAACAGTGCTTTATTGGCACATGCAAGGTTATACCTAGATGATCTGACCCGAGTTGTTGGGACTTATTTTTAATTTAAAAAAGGTCTAGCTGCCAGTTCTCTGATAAAAGCCAGCATTGTTTTATTTCAGCTGCAGGTGTCACTCACTTGCTTTGATACACAGTCTGATCACAGCATGCAGCGGATACATTCCGATGGACTCAGCCTTCGCCCCAATGGAAATCAGCCACTTGACTAACTCTGCTACTTCCTGCAGCTTCTCACCGCGACCATACAACTCAGAAGTCTGGTAGCAAAGAGAACAATTACAACATGCTATTTTTACATACACAAAAAGCACTTCTTTTTTAATACTTTCCATATTTTCATGACAAGAATCAATGGAACAACAACCAAGCCATCCATATTCACTGTAAAATGAAACTATTTATTTCGGTCTGAATTCATTCCCCCTTGTCCTGTCACCATATGCTCTCGTAAAAAGTCTCTCTCTGTCTTCCTTGTAGGCTCCCTTCAGGTACTGGAAGGCCACAACCAGGTCACCACAAAGCCTTCTCTTTTCCAGGCTGAATAATTGCAATTCTCTCAGCCTTTCCTCATAGGAGGTGTGCTCCATCCCTCTAATCATCTTGGCGGCCTCTTCTAGACTCACTACAACAAACTGACATCAGGAATAGAGTAGCCATCAGGGCCGGGGCAGCGATGGTCCCTCTGCTCAGCACTGGTGAAGCCACACAGCAAATCCTGTGGTCAGTTCTGGGCCCATCACTGCTAGAAAGGTATCGAGGTGCTGGAGCGTGTCCAGAGAAGGGTAACAGAGCTGGTGAAGGGTCTGGAGCACAAGGCTGATGAAGAGAGGCTGAGGAAGCTGGGGGTGTTTAGCCTGGAGAAAAGGAGACTCAGGAGAGACCTCTGTGCTCTCTACAACTTCCTGAAAGAAGGCCATAGCCAGTTGTGGGTTGGTATCTTTCACCACATCCCAGGTGAAAGAAGGAGAAGAAAGGGCTTTAAGTTGTGCTAACAGAAGTTCAGATCAGGGGTCAGGAAAAAAATTTCACTGAAAGAGTGGTTAGGCATTGAAATAAGCTGCCCAAGGAGGTGGCAGAGTCACCAACTCTGGAAGTATTCAACAGGCATCTGGATGTGGCACTTGGTTTAGGGGAGATTACAGTGGTGCTGGGTTGATCTTGAAGGTCTCTTCCAACCTCAATGATTCTGAGATTCTGAGAAAGCACAGAGCCTGAGCAGAAGCCAGCTGAAATTAAAAAGTATGTTCCAGCAAGGACTCAATGAACATGAAGCAGGGACTACAAGGGGTAGAGCAATACAGAGTACTCTGGAGGTGTGCAGCGGAAGCTCAGACGGGAACTGAGACAATACGCCAGAAGGATCAGGACATGAGGAGGTGGTCGGAAACAGTGTTCAGACAAAACTTCTCCATTTGTGCCAGTCATCTTTTTAAATAGCAGTCTTCACACATGCTTCCAACATTTACAAATAATTTTTTTTTTCTAATGCCTCATGCCAAATTTTGACTGGCAAGAATTACTCTTTGAACACAATTATCAAATCAAAATACAACAGATTACAGGGAGAATGTAGCAGCAGCAGGGGAAGTTCGAGTTGTCAGAAAGCCACATTTTCTAGTTTTCACAGAAGAGAATTAGTACTTAGGGATTTTCCATCTTGATTCTTTCAGCCTGCCATGTGTACAACAAACCCACTAGAACAGGTAAGATTGGTTGGGCCAATTCAAAGGCTGCTCACTTTTCTCTTCCTGTCTCAGTGAGGCATTTTGCTTTGCTTGCCCACAAAGATACTTTGCTAAGACACTCTGAATGGGCCTTCTGCTGTGTTGTCATGCTTCATTTCCAGTGTGAAGTTATTCTGCTAGCATTGGCACAGCACATCTGCCTAATGATACTCAACCAAGACATGCTTGCATATATCCATTCACTAATTCTTCTGCTATCTCTCAAAACAAGCCTGTGAAGAGATGTGAATCTATTTCCTTTGCATTACCCTAAGAATTACTGCTGCTCACTCTGTCAGGCACCTAACTGAAATACAATTATGGGAAAAGCACAAATTTGAAATTATTATGACAGAAGTACCACAAGCACTGTAACAGCCAAATGGCAAATTCTAGCATATTCCACCAATATGCCTTAAACCTTAATTTGCCAGCCAGTAAACACCAAGCAAAGGTGCTGTGTAGCCTACAGCTAACATCCTCCAAAGTTCCTGTCAGTGAAGAAACTGTAAGAAATATAGAAATTATTTACTGTGAGGGTGGTGAGGCACTGGAACAGGTTGCCCAGAGAAGTTGTGGATGTCCCATCCCTGGCAGTGTTGAAGGCCCGGTTGGACGTGGCTCTGAGCAACCTGGTCTAGTGAAAGGTGCCCCCGGCCATGACAGGGGCGTGGAACTGTAATATCCCTTCCAACCCAAATCATTCTGGGACTCTATGGTAAAGCCCAACAGAATTTCTCAATTTCTCACAAAAATTGTGAGATGCCTTTAGAAAGCTGATATGTCACTGCTACGGAAACTGGCTGCTCCTGAGTTCCAGAGCTGGTGAACTCCCAGCAGCTCCTGGCCCACAGAAAACCTCCAACTACACTTTTGTAATACTAATACATCTTGGAAATACTAAATTTCATTTGGAAATATTACATTACACAAAGTTAAATTTTCAAACAAGTAGATGATAAAGCATAATCATAAAACATCTATGTATTATTTTTCATTTTATTTTCCTTGGTTCAAGATAGAAAATTTCTCACTACAGTCATCAGGAAGAAGAGAAACAGATACAAGGAAACAATTAAAACCACTACTTTACCTCAAAGAGATTCTTCAGAGATACCTGGTTAACTCTAAGATCACGGGGCAACTCTTGCTTCTCAGACAACAACAACAGACAAGACTGGG
>VZRF01009875.1:0-173019 GCA_013396875.1 Vireo altiloquus
ACCCAAATTCAAGGCTCCAAGTGCTAAAAGCCCAGAGCACCAATGATGGACACCACTGCCCCAAACTAAAAGCCTGAAGTAATTCACTATTTTTCACATAAAATCCGGGTGTGCCACTTTTGAGCTGGCAATTCTGTTGCATTCTGCCGGTGCTGCAGTTCCCCATCTCTCCTGCTACCATCCCTAATTTTACTCTGCCTCTTACAGGAGCCACCGAAGCTGCTCTGGCTGGGCATCTTTTCAGCTTTTTTAAAGTTTCTATTGGCAGTAGATTCTATCTCTTTGGATGCCAGTACTGTCACTGTGATGCCACTATTGCTGGGAAAAATGCCTGGCCTGCCATGAGGGAACAGCCAGAGCCAGACCCACAGCTTATGAAAGCCCTGTATTCACTTATCTGCAGTATCTCTGCTACAGACTGAATTATTCCACATAAAAATGATAAAAATCTGGATCTTTGCAAAAAAACTAGCGTGCAGAATGCCTTACCTGGGAACTTCTATGGTAATGCAATGCACTGAAACAGTGCAGTGCAGGAAGCTCTGTGTGGGTACTGCTATAAAAAGTCTGCCTGAAAAACCACAAAGGTCCTAGGAACATAACCAGATTCCAGGGACTCTGCAAGTGCAGAGTGAAGGCCTCAGGGTGCTACTGAAAGCTTCAGTCCCTCTCCTGTCCTCTCTTGACCAATGTCCTCTTCCTCCCAAATGACAGAAGATAATCTTAGTAAAAACCTGTAGGAATGCTGCCCTTCCCAGAAGTTCAGCACTCAAGAGGTGACTCAGTACAAACACCAGTCTCACAGATGTGGCAAAAAGGTCGCTATTGTCATTAGGGTTCCCTGGAAGAGATCAAAGGTGCATTATCTGCAGACTGTATATAATCAAAGGATGGGTGTCATTAAAGCCCCTGGCTTCTCTTCAGACTCTTCAGTGGAAAACACAGTTCCACCCATATATGTTATGGAGGAGCAGCCCAGTGACAGAAGGCTAGAAATAAAAAAAAAAAAAAAAAAAAAAAAAAAAAAAATCCAGGTCCAGTACAATCATCTTCTGAGGTAGAAAGAGAACTAAAAGGAAGATGTAGAACTGGCAGGGACCTGCTAAAGATAGCCAATGTGTTCCAGGGCTACCATGAGCAAGATGCATGAAAGGTTACTGGAAGTTGAGCCATGGAAGGTAAAATACCAGGCCATCTACTCAAACCTGACCCTGCAGTAAAATTACTTTGTCATCTAGAAGCTGGATCAGATCTGCAAAGACTCCTCACAATGGATCAAAATCTGACCTGACAGATGATCTGGCTGTACACAAATCCAGCACAACTACTGGTGAAATCTCACCATTATTCTCAAGGTTAGCAAATACTTCTTGACACTGCCAATGACCATATGCAACAGAAATATTGTACATTTTGCAAGCCTCCCTCTACTTTTGTTTATTGATAAGAATTAGGTGAATGACAGTAATTACCCCACTACCTACTGTTCTAACAAATGCATCTTAGCTTTTTGCTTTCTAGCACCTGCTTATGCCTGTCAAAAGCTTTGCAAAAGGTCTGAATTGGGAATTCACACAACTAGAGTTCATATTAACAATAATGAACAGAATCATATTGAACACTGAGACAGAACAGATAACCATTCTGATTTCCCTTGCACATACACACCAGCAACAAATTTTACTTGAACAGCACTCTGGTAATAGGAACCATTATAGACAAAACAGACACCTCTAAATCCTCAGTGGGTTTCATTAAGTGTAAAAAAACAAGGAAAAAACATCAGGAAACTAAAGAAATTCATCTGTTTGCCTGCCTTGTGTTTTTTTCTTCTGATGAGATGCCCCAGTGTTACATGAAATCAGAATTAAGGACTTTCTCTGAGATTTATGAACAGGAGAGAATTCTAGTGAAAAAGACAAATCCACTTCTCAAATGCTCCTTTTACTTCTGAAGGAGGCTGCCAGCCTCAACAGGAGCAAGATTTTCATTTGAGAAAATATATATATATAAATTAAAGACTAGGGTGGTTTTTTTTCACTTCTTGGTTGTTCAAGAAGTAAAGCTTCTTTTGTTGAAAAGAATAAACATTTGAGGAGCACATCTGATCTGCAGTGATTATTAAAAATCAAATAAAACAAAACCACAAGTAACAATTTTAGTTTAGACAGCAGGCAAACAAGAGATTTGAAGATCTCTAAAAACACAGTCTTGCCATTTCTTCCAAAAGAGTGAGGCAAATAGCCAAAAAAAAAAGAAGAGGGAAAAAAAAGAAGGATTTTAGTAATTTACTATAGCAGCTAGCTCATTAGCAATGATGAAAATGTGTTTGGGGAGTATTTATTTGATCACAAAAAGTAACCACAGAAGTCATTAAATTAAGTTCTGAAAAAATAATTTTCTGTCTCTATGGCTGCCTTACAAGCATGCCACTGTTCTGTCCTTGCCGTTCTTCTGGAAGATTTTCTGTGCACATGCCTCTAAAATGGCTGTTTCCTGTATTTCTATAATAGCAGCAAGTCTACAGGATGTATATGAAGACCTAAAGTGGAATTATCAACTACATTCTTCCTTAGTCCTGGATCATTTTACATTATATGGATTCCAGTTTAATTCTTCTGTACCATCCCATGGTTGACTAGTTTCTGCCCAATTAAATCTTGCTTCTGCTAGATACAGTTTTAATTTAAGAGATATATTTCATAATGTAACATAATCTTATTTTCTCTGTATCTTGTATCTTAATGTATGAAAGGACACTCTCCATTCATCCTTCTTAGCCTTTTGTCTTGCACCACCACAAGAGAGCCAACATCTCCTTGCCCATCATCCACACCCCACTCAAATAATTTCAAGACTTACCTCCTCAATAGTGTGGTCTAATAACTTAAAAATAACCATTCTGCTACGTAGTGGGTGAAAAAAATGCCAGAGTCTAGCCTTACATAGCCTGGATATACCTTTTCACCAGAAAGGTATTAAATAACATGGAATTTAGCAAAACTAAGTTAAATATGGAATTAGAAAAATTATTACAATTTCTAAAGCAATGAAAATGAACAAGAGGTTTATTTAAATTGCAAAGATAAAATAAACTAAAAAGAAAGAATATAGCACCTATAATGGATTCAGTGAAAATCAACTGGTAAAAAAAGGAGCAACAGAACTTTGTAGACTATCTGTTCTTCTGGACGGCAATAAACTGCTCAGTAATTACTAGAATATGTGACTTTGCCAGGTGGCCTCCAGGGAGGACTCATTTCATTCCAGTGGACAGCCTGCAACTTCCTTTGGATCTTCTCAAGCTGTTCTCTCCTTATTTTGTTTTCCTGAGGGTAAAAGAGGTGTGTCAAAAAGAGCCCAAACCAAAACTACAAAAAACACCCCACAAACAACTCCACTATCAGAAAAGTTACAATTATTGCCTGTGTAAAGTGAAAAGTAAACATGAAATGAAAATTTGCCTTTTGGAGCTCAGTGCAGCCCTTTTAGAAGTTCAGTCACAGACATTGCACAGTGGCTGCACACTGGGTGTCACTTACAATTACGGTGATTGTCTCAAGGATGAAGGGTTTGTGCACTGTCTAAACAAAAAAAGCCCAACACAAGGCCTAGTGGATTAGGTACTGTATTGGTCTCATATGTAATTAGTCTCATATTAATTACTTCTTGTCTTTAAGAGGATACCTAAATCACAATGCAAAATACGTTGTTCTCATGTAATGAGAACACTGATGCACCATTGTAACTTCCTGTACTTATTAAATGACACTTGCCATGTACTAGAACAAACTGGTAATTAAACAATTTAATTTTAAACAAACCTTATATTATAAGCACTGCAAGGTTCTAATTTTGTTTTCTATTGTTTCAAACAGCAATGGGGCAATTAGGATGATGAGGGATAAGCAAGATACTTGCAACAATCTTTTTGTGTCTCTAATGACTAACGACTTTCAGGAGACTAAAAAACGAAGTTACAATTATTTATAATTATTTTTGAATTTCTAACTAGCTCTATTCTATATAAAATAAGCATTCTTCTTTCAAAAGACAACTGCCATTTCACTCTCAGGAGGACCAGCATCTATAGGTGCAATGCATTAGCAATTTAGTACACTGGTGAGCTCTCAATGGTTACAAGTTTTCCCTGTTATCATACTTGCAGGTTTGTGATGCCTACAGATGCACACTTCTTACTGACTTAAAAGTAGTTTTTCTCTTGGTGGAATCAAGGTTGACATTATAGACCAGAGTAAAATTTACTGTAAGTCTCATATAACCCATGATCCTATCCCTCTGATGGACACTGAATATCCACAAATTCCCAAGATGCTGGGAGTGTTTGCCTGCTACTCATACGTGAGCAGAGAAATAGTGAGGTAACTGTGGCTGAGGGAACAGACTGGGAAATGGGTGTGGAAGCATTACTGTGAAAAACGCAGTTTGAGTGGCAGTTTTCTCCTGTTTTACACTTACACAGCTGTCAAACTACTAATGTGTCCAAAACTTTAAAAAGCAAAGCAACACTGAAATATCAACCCTATAAATATTACTGTAAATCTGTGCCCTTTAGCTTGTTGTCAACAAAAATCTGAAGATCCAATTCAGTTAGGAACATCTGGTCTGGCTAAACAAACACACCATCATTTCATGTCAATACTAGTAAGGCTGACTAAAAGCAAAGCAAGGCTTGCATGGAGAAGGAATGCCCTTTGCTAAAATAAGCAATATACAGTTCATCATAGTTAGTCTAATCAAAAATATTATTGCTCTGTACAAACTGTATCTTTCTGGATCACATGGAGTAATTGAGACAAACTAGGCTTGCAGCACTGTGACATTCTGGCTCTTCTCCTCCTTCCCTTTTCTTTCTCCTTCCATAGAGACCTTCCTCAGATTAACATAACTAGTAGCTTTGGGTCTTTAGAAAAAATTCAAGATATTCTAAAATTCTTGAAGGGAAGAATTATATTGTACAAGGATATGTATACCATCAGGACAGGTAAGTGAAAACTCATTAAAAAAAAGACATTGCAGCAGCATTGGCAAGTATTAGAGAAATTGCATGCTACAAAGAAACATGCATATTTTATGTTTATCAAGCACTCTCTAGTGAATACATGTTGCACAACAGATTTACGTATGAAAAAAACAAACCAAAAATAAAGCATACAGCCATGCAGGAAGGGAACAAAAGTTGCTTTGGATTTTTTAACTGTGCTTCAGTTTTGAATGGTTGGCTTTGAAGATCCAGTTTTCATTAATGAATTCTAGTGACGAGGAAAAGTGTCTTGAGTTAATTTAACTGTTTTTTAAAAGATTAAATTCAAAGTGAAGACCTACTGGCATTCTCCCTGTCTTCAACACACAGAAAGTTTTTATGTTCTAGTCCTAACTACAGTGCAAACTCTTAAAACCAATATAAATATTCCATAGAATAATAAACAAGATTTTATATGCGCTAATTGAAGAAGAGTAATAGAAACAGTGAAAGATCAAATCAATAACTGTAGCTTGTCTTACACTAGATCAACTCAGCTGTATGGCTTGATTTCTGTGGAAGTGTCCTACTCAACAGCCTAGCAAGATGAATACATTTTTCACTTATCACATTCTGGGAAGAGCACATTCTTGAGCTGCATGACTGCCACACAGAAATTGAATTTTAGATATTACAGAAGAGTTACAACATTTAGGAGGAGTAACAACAGCAGCCTTATTTCTAACATTGCAACGACAGGCCATGAAAATTCCCATATAGAAAGTATTTTCGGAGAGATCTTATTAAACGACATGAAATTAATAGCCCACATCAGCTATTTCTAACCCAGGAAAGCAACAAATCCATGGGACTTATCTAGTACATCCTTTCTTGATGTTTTTAAACAGCTTTAGAACGCCAAAAATAGATATTGCACATGATGAAATTCAATGTAAAATATCAAATTCTTCTAGACCATTACTATGCTGGTCTTCAAGAACGATTTGAGAGCAGCCTTACTTCTCACCGGCTTGTGGTAGGTTGATGTTTACCACAGAAAATGGACAACATAACTTATCTAGGATATTCACTTCTATCCACAGTGAACAGGTATCAAGATTAGTATCTCAGAAATAATGAAAACTAAACTGATCTGTCATTATAAACCTTCTGTATGATTCTTCTCCCCATTCCACTCCTCAGAATAGGTGCATGTCAAGACAAGTGTCAGACACTGGTATTATGCAGTAAGTAAAAAATGATCATTTATCAAGCTAGATTGGCTTCAAGAGTTCTTTGCAGCAAGAAGCAAATGACAGGAAAGAAACAAAATAATCAGAAGCTTGAATTTTCAGGCAACACTAAAGCATCTCACCTCAAGATTATCCTTTTTTATGTTAGTATTTTACAAGTCTTAATAGCTTTTCCAGGGCATTTTTTTTCAGGCTTAAAAAGTAATCTTCTCTAAGCACTTATGTTATCAAACACTCACACAATGACCTCTAAAGGCAGAAGAGATAGGATTTTCATTAACATAAAACCAGAATGTTTCTTCTATTTTAGAAGAACTAAAAGGAGATTTTTTTTTGTTTTACCCATGCATTATGGTCAACACCTGGTTCAGAAAAGCTGACGATGAATTTATGCATTTATTTCTCTTGAATGTTAATGAAAACATATTAGAATACTTTTCACTATATTACTTCTATTTTATTTCCCTTCAAAATAAAATCCTGTTAGTTGAAATAATACTGTTGAAAGGCTTCCAAATTCTGCCCTCAGATCCGATGCCTATCTACATGCAGGCAGATGTCATCTCAGCTCCCTTGGTAATAAAATGACAACTTTACAGTGTTTCCTGCAGTTCACTAATGGTCTGTATTTTTTATGTAACTGTACAAAGCGAGACAATATTCTGGCCAAAAATGATGACAGAGCCATTTCCCAATATGCTTTCTCAAATAAGATGTGCAAGCTGCAAAAAGACAGCACAAATTCTGAAAGTAAAAATGTGAAGACTGGGCATGAGACACATCAGTCAGCACTTGTACACAGATACTGAAAATTAGATCATTTTAGAGGTACCTCTGCCAACCAGTTCGGTACCTATCCCATCCTACACTCATATAGGCACATGTATATCCAGTTAGATCTGGTCATTCCTTCAACTAATAAACTTTATACTAATAATCCCACAGAAGTGATGACCTCAGGAATTTACGTAAGATTTCAACAGGGGAGCCTGTGCTAGGCAGCATCTTTCACCTCCGAGAAATAGCAATAATTTTTTTACCTTCATATAGAGTCCAGGAAAGTAAGGAAATCAAATGTACAATGAGAAGTAACATTCATGCTTAGGTACAACTAAGCTGATTAGGATACCTGCAGTGAGCAGAGTGTACCAGGGCAGTGCATTAGTTACTGCCCAAAGCACAGTACTCCCTAATATGGCAACCAGGAATATCCACCTAGCAAGAAATAACTTAAGATCAGACATAATTCATTTGCTAAACTGAGCTGAGAATCACTTGCCAATGGGGACCAGAGAAAACAGCTCTTACCAGTAATTACAGAAATGCAAGGTATTCCAAGAGTGGACCAGGTCAAACATCTTGGAAGATCTAAACCTAACACTAAAAAAGTTTGGAAACAGAGAGAAGGGAAAACATGCAGGCTCTTGCTGTTTTGTGCAACTGTGTATTTCTGAGTTAGCCAAGTAAAGGATGATTGTCCTTTCTAAATCTGTCCCATACCTGTACAGCTGCCTCCTCATCTATCTGCCTCTCCCTCCCACAAAAAAAAAAAAAAAAATTAAGCTATAGACAGTAAAAAGGAATTCCTGTAAGGACCTTAATCCAGCTGAGTTGCAAGATCCTATTCTTATATATGGCAAAAGAGACCATATGTATAAGAAGTGTAAGAAATCACATGGAAGAGAGACAGCAGAAGAAACATCTTCTAACTAAAAAAACCTTGACAATCAGTATGAAGAAAGACTTTGTTGCAGGGTGGGGAATTAAAATAGTTTCTTTTTTAACTGGCAACTCATATACCTTTAAGAAAACAACATGTACTAAGAATGATGTATTAGTGATCCCTCCTAGTTTGTCTTTCTGCAGCAAGGGAAAAAAACCTGCCTTATTTTTGGGACTAGAGTACTGGATTAATTTACTGCTTTACCACTGGGACACTGCTGTGAGAAAAATATAACTGGGAGCATCAGAGTTCCACCCTTTCTTGCAAATGGAAATCATCTTGAACCTCATTACAAGTGCTTTTATCAGTTGTAAGGTATCCAAGTCTCCCTTTTCAATGCTTCCTTGAATGTACATGCACTGACTGTTGCAGCTGGTGATGCGGTTTGGCTTTGCAGGTTTTGTGCTCAGGCTAATTGGCTTTTCAGAGATGGTTGTTCCTGATATGGAATGGCAAAAAATGAAGAGTAACTGAAATTGAAAACTCTATGACATGTAGGAAGAGAGAATATATTTTCCATGTATGCCAGTTATGAAGTGCACTGTACTTTTGCAACATTTTGCTCTCAAATTCTGGGGGACAAGCGATGTAATGTTGCCACCACCAGGCCTCTCTCATAACAGCACAACACGCCACGAGTATTACAACACTCAAGTGCTCACACTCATTACTACATTAAACCTATTGGTTTTGACAAAATGAAAAAAAAAAAAAAGAGCAACCAAACATACCAGCCATCTTTCATATTCCTCCATAGCCTTTTCACTTTTTTCTTCTTTCTGCGCCAGCTGCATTTGTCGCTTTCTTCTCTCCAGGAATTTTTCTACTTTCTTCTTTTTTATATATTCTTCTTTCTTTTCATTCCTGCATAGTGAGAGGGAAGAACATGGGGTCATCATGTAACAGACTAAACACTGCATCTGTGACCAGTTAAGTAAATTGAGTCAAAAAAGATATTTTACACTTTTAATAAAAAATTGAGAATACGTATTTAAAATCTTCCATGTCCATTTTTATATATCACCAAGGTATAAATAAATCTACTATTCTATTATGGCATCACCTTTTCTGTACTTCTTTCTCCCCTATTTAGTATCATAAAAAAAGAATTCTGAACTTCTGTAGGTAACTGTAAGTTGCACATTGTCTGTGAAAACTCTTGGCTTGTAAAACTAATGTAGAATTTCTCCAGCAGATACATCTCATTTCCTTCTTCCTGGATTGTATTCCAAAAAACTTTAAAGATTTACCCTCCTTTCTACGGCTTAGTAATGAAGCGTGAGAACAACCACACAAGACACAATAATACTCAGTGAATTTTCTCAGCAGCAGTATCTCTGCCTGGGCTTAGTTAGTGTCCTTTTGGGGAGGAAAGCAACGAAACAAATAAACTGAAGGGGGCTGCACAGCTTGTTTTAACTGTTATACTTGTTCTCCATTGGGAATGAAGAGTCTGATCCCAAGCATTCCATTGTCTTCCAATTACAAGCACATCAAGCACTCACAAACCAATTACATTCACAAGCAACAATTTTGGAAGCTATGATACAGCAAACACAGTGGAGTACTACCATTTTTCAACTGCTGATACACTGACTCTCCTCTTCTCTGCAACTAGGTCGTCTTCTATCTTCTTCCTCATTCTTTCAGACTGTTTTACCTTTCTACTTTGCTCTCTTAAAAATTCCACTTTTCTTTCTTTCCATTTTTGGAATGCCTAGAGACATACACAGATCCATGAGAAGTATTATCTCTCACCTTTTTGTCAATGCTCCACTAGTCTATTCTACATTACTATTTTTTTGCAATTTCTACACATTCTAATTTTGGAATATTTGTTTGTAGCATTGCTCAGAAGAGGGTATCACTATACCTAAAAAGAATGTTATTTTTCCAGTAGGTAATAGTTAATTGCTAGAGTATTTATATAAAGTTTATTTTATGTACAGTTAATAGGCTCCAAATATAGAAGATTGTTTGTCTGCAAATGTAAACATTACACATTTCTGACAGAAAATAACTTAATAAGAGCTTCCTTCAAAAACTCTTCAAAATCCATCTCTTTCTGGATTAATCAAAATCATTTTTTACCATCTCCTGAACCACATTCAAATACACATTTATGTACGTATTTCACATCACCGCTTGTGCTGCTTCTGTTTTCTCCTTATTCTGTTCTGCTGGTGTCTTTTCCTCAAGTTCCTCAAGCTTCTTTTTTTCACTTAACTTCTTTGCTTCTTTCTCTTTCTTTTTTTTCCAGGCTTCAAAACAGGCAATTGCTTCTTCTCTTTTAAGTGCTTCTTTCTTGATTGGAAATAAATTAATTTCAGTTTAAAATTCTAAGTGAAATAGTATGATTTAAACTTGTTGCTAAATGGAGCAATAAAGAAACAGACACTGATTTGCTGACAACATTGCAAATATTACAATTAAGTTTTAAATATATATAGTGTTTTTTTCTATGCCCATTTTTAATTTAATTGAATGAGATGAACCACTCCTGAAAATATGTGTAGAAGGATATGAAATACATGTTAAGCGCTTAGAAATGAAACATATTTAAAAGCTAAATCAAAGAATGTGCATGACACTATTCAAAATACAGTCCTCTGTAGGTAAGCATCTCTTGAGGTAGGGAGTAAACACCTCATGTTCTCATGCACAAAACGAAACTTAGCACCTCAGGAGCCGAGCATCCCAAGGTCTTTGTAAACTAACTCGCAAATTAATCTAGGAAGCACATTTCCAACACACCTTATGCAAATGTGTAGGGAAGCACTGGACAGACACTGTTTACCACAACCATAACAAGTAGGAGATGCTATTTATTGTTTCACATCACCTCGTGCTATTTGGAGAAAACCAGATACCTTCCAACAGCAGAGTGATGCATTTAGGCAGGAAGCACACTTCCAAGAACCATAGTTTGTCCACTTCTTTTTAAACAACAATGTAAACAAACCTTTTCAGTATCAATCCTTATAATTTCAGCTTTCTCCTTTTCAGTTCTCTTTAATTCCAGTAAAAGGAGCTTTTTCTTTTCCAACCAGTTCTGTAAGAATCATTAAAATATTTTTAAAGTCTTTTTAAGGTGTAAGTAAAGATCAACACCAATATAATGACTACCAAAATTACTCTTAGTTCATCCATGTGCTAGTTAAATAAGCACCCCTTGTGGAAAACTTAGCTGTTATCACATCAACATTGCGATCAAAAAAATCTAAGGTTCTAAAATCATAGCTACAAAATCTAAAAAAGCTTAAAGATCTTTAAAAAAGCATCTTCCTAGAAACACCAAAAAATCTACATATTAATCAAAATTAAATAGAAGAATGGAATAAAGATTCTAATCACTTGGTATATAGCAATATTATTTACATTTTTTGTCTCTCTTGCAAATACCTATAATTAAAGAGAATAAAATCCTACTGGGAAAAGTGAGATTTCAGGCAGCCATAAAAGGTTATGAGCCACCTGCAGAATCAGGCTTAAATTTTCAAGAATTAACTTTGTATTTGGTATGCAGCTCAAAGATAAAAGTCCTAAGATAAAAATGAAGACTATTTTACTTTTAAAAACTACAGAAACAATATAAATATGGATTTGAGAGTCTAAATCTAGGACCATAACAAGGATTATAAACACATACCAATATGAACAGTATCTGTTAATGTGAGTTCTCAAACAGATTAGCAAAAATTTGCTGAAACCCAGGAAATAATTGTTGTGAAATTCTACAAGGAATTTACATAGATTATTCTTCTGGAAAGAATACAGGATTTGTTATCACTTTTCCTGAATGCCACTTGAATAGAACATATCAGGGAAAAAATCCCAACTTAAAGTACACACTTACTTACATTAAGGATAAAGTAGAAATAACAGAAAATGTGTGCCTGAAAATAGTCTGACACAATAAATTATGAACCACATAAAAACATTATGTCCTTTTTAGTGAGCTTTTTGTCCATAATATGAGGAAAAGGCATAACCAACAGAATAAAAGGATTATGAAACCTGTAAGCCAATGAAAAGAATAAAGTAAAAAACTTTGATTTCAAGAAAATATGAGGTGCTGAGCCCTCTATCAGGACCTTTATATGCACAATTTTGTTTGTTGGTTTGTTAATTTTTAAAATCTACCTGAAAAACTGCTGCCCTTAAATTATCTACTTTGTGGAATTCTGGACTTTTCCTCAGCATACATTTATCCTCCAACACCTTTAATGATCCCAGATACTTAGATGAAACAGGTGAAGTTGATGGAACAGCTTTCTCCTTTTTCTTTAAATGCACAGAAGATCTAGACCTAGGAAAATACCAGGACACAAACACATTAATGACCTTTCCATTTATTGTAGCTGATACCAAGTAGTGTTCCTCTTATTTCAGTGCATACCAAAAGTTACTCTGATTCTTTTTTTAGATGCTCTTGGCTGGGGACTGGGGAAAAGAAAAGGAGAAAGAACTTACCTCTTGGAAGTTTATGAATTACTTACACTTTCATCTAAAAAACAGCATAGAGCCTGTACAGTAACACACTCATCACAGACACTGGCAAAAGGTTTGGTAGTCTGATCTCACATAAACCTGAGCAAGGGTTACAACAACATGCCACATGCACTGAAACTGTTTTCCAGAGACGGTCAGAGGTTGTCAGCAGCGAAGACAATGCTGACAGAAAATGAGAGTGGAGAAGCATTGTTGGGGCATCTTAAACAGCTCAGATAATACTTGGCATCCTTCTCTTACCTGTCAGATAAAGGAGCTTTTGGGTTTTGCAGAACTCTCTCCTTTGTTTCACTTAGTTTCTAAGAAACACAAAGGAAAAGTAAAGTTATTGTCTCTTAAGCAATAGCTAAGGATGAAACAGGTTTTTACAAGCTAAGGACATTGAGAATTGGACTCAGTCCTTATGAGTCCATTCCAAGTTAAGATATTCCATGGTCTCATGATGTTATAAAAACAGGCAAGAAAGACATCCTAATAAAGAGAGGATATAGTACAGGGTAAGAAAGTAAGGAGAGAAAGAACCAAACCAAACCAAACGAAACCAAACTATCCCCAACCAGCCAACCTTTCAGAATGCCTGTATAATTCTGGAATGGCACCTAGGAATGTTTATTTATCTTATATAAAAATACCGTCAATAGTTTAGAAATGTAAAGTAAAAACAAGCCCAGCTGGATGTTTCTATAAACACTCTTTTAAGTCTTTTGAATACTTTAATAACTACATATATGTACCTATTTTCTTTTTAGGATAAAGCATAGAGTGTTTTGCATCTTATCCATTATTCAGGTCACACTATGGATTCCATCCTGTGCCAACACACACTGCTCACCGCTATTCAGCTATCCTCACAACAGAGATTTGACATTTTCACTTTGAGAAGGGTACTTTCTTAAGGCTGCAAAACACGTTTCAATACCTTTACCTGATTTAAATAATTTGTGGAGAATGTATTCCTTAAATCTTTCATAAGGCTATACAGAACTTATAAGAGCCTCAGCTCTGGAAACCAGATATAAATTGTCAGCTTTACAGACAGTGTTCTACACCCTTAAGGCACCAACAGTAACTTCAAAAAACTTTCCATTGTGCTTCTAGGACATTGTTCCAAACACTGGTAAACTGTGAATGAGCAATACCTTGACAGAGTTCTTTGCCTCTCCATACTCAGATTGATGATTCACTGATACCTCCTGCATTGTATCAGTTACTATTTGCCCTTCTGCTGTTTTCACCATTCCATCTGAACTGTCAGCTGCTGACTGCTCCAATTCCTTTGTCTTCTCATAGACTGTGGTCCTCATTTGTTCTATCACAGAAGGGGATTTCCTACCATTGTCCTCCAGTTTCAAGTCACTGGTGCTGACTGTCTTCCGATCTTGATCTAAAAGGAGAAAAAAGATTAACAGGACACAGTAACAAGAACTTAATTGTGTCTGAATATTGTTATTTCTGTACAAAATGTATTTCTAGAAAAACCATCAGTCTGTGAAAGTTGTCACTAAATTTTATATAGTATAATGTATTTTCTGTATGCCTCCTTCTAAGAATTATATACTAATAAAAACAGTATTCACTTGCATTTGCAATATTCACATTCACTTGCATACTCAGACTGGAGTAGCAACTGCAGCTTTAACTAATGTTAGAGAATATGAGAGCAAAACAAAGGCAAAACTTTCCATTTGCCTTTTGTGGCTGTAGTGCAGAAACCAAATGCAAGAGTCATTGCAATCACAGCCAGAGCTCTTCTGATATCTAGAAAACTTCTAACGAAGTCTGCAAGTTAATACTTTGGGTACCAAATACTGCTTTCATTCTGTGGTGTTCTTCAGGGGTGTGGGACACACGAGGAAATACCTGAAAAATTCTGCAGTGGGGATTTAAAGAAAACACTACCTCAATCTGAACGTATGCCTAAGTGATGAAATTGTTATTTATGAACCACATTATTAATAAGACTTAAAAAACGTTTTTTATCAGATTTCAACTGCCAGTAATGCAGAGATCTAAATTTGTAAAACAATTTGTAAAACAAACCAAAAAATGCCGCAGTAAAACCAAATTATAAGTCTTCCACATATTTGTAATGGAATTCTTTAGAAAAATAGAATTTTCAGACGACAAATTAACTCCAAATTACTTGAAGAGAGGAACATTAATGCTCCTAATCTAAGAAATTTAACCTAGATTTACAGTGGTGAAGGTAAATTCAACGTGACAAGACTTCTGAATTTATAACCAATATTGCAGTGTGTCACTTCACTACTTTGATTCACATGATGAAAACGAGTGGTTCAACTTTTTCTGTCAGTCTGAAACTACACAGGCACACCAGCCAGGAAACAGAGGTGTCTGCATGTTCAAGTACCTAGCACTTTGGTGCCATCATGTGGAAAGAAAAAACGAAGCTGATACCTTTAATCACGCTCTACCAATTTCACAGTTCTAATATTCCATCACGGGTAATGACTGGCCATAAACTTACCTCAACATCAAACAGGAAAAATTCCTCTCACATTAGGAATTAGACAAAAAATATAAAGTATTTTGGCATATAGTCAATTAGCAGAACTCCAAATTCTGTTTTGCATATTAAAAATGAATTAGCTACTTTTACACCAAAATGCTCAAGTTTGGGGGTTTATGTGTTGAACTATACATCTAAAGTGTGTCAGTATCTTCAAAGTAAAAGATAATTTTAAGTTTAACTTCGAAATATTGAGACATCTACCACTCACAAATGTTTTGGCTACAGCTGATTTTCTGACATTCTGTTACATTACAGCTTCACCTGGTCACAGAAATGGAGTTTAATGATGTTTCCATTAAAGGGTGCATGGATGCTGTGGACACGATGTGAACACAGCTTTCTGTGCCATGCACACACTGAGGAGACACCTTGGCAGTCCTCTCACACCTTCCATGCACATGCACTGATGGAGAGCTGGACTTTAAAGACCTAAACAGCTGGTTTTCATCTTCTGAAAGGAAAAGGCAAACAGAAACCTCCTGCTCTTGGCCCACACTGGTTCAGTTTACCCCCTGGCAGACAGAGGTTGTGTATTTTTAGAAGCTTTGGCTGCAAACCAAAGCAGATGATCGTTAACACAGAAAACAACCCAAATTAAGACACTTTAAAATACTGTGACATAGCTAAGCAGCAGCAACATTCAAATACTTTCTTTTCACCTGATGCTGAAGCATTTCCTTTTTTGCGCATCCGAGGCTTTGCTTTTGGTTGGTTTTCCTCCTGATTTCTTTTTTTATGTGGTTCATTAAGAGGCAAGTCATCACTTTCACTATTATCATGCAATACTTCTTCAGCAGCTGAATGCTCTTCATTATTATTTCTGTTATTATCCTCATTTTGACCTTCCAAACATCCTTCTTCACCATCTTTTCTGTCACTCTGTATGTTTTCACCTTCTAAAACCATTATTTGCTGAAGCTTCTTTACATGAAAGGATAAATTTAAGTCTTCGGCAGCTTCATATTCCAAATCTACTGCTTTTTGTGAAGCATGATCATTCAAGGGAGGACTCCCAGCAACAGATTTCTCAGTGCTTGTAGAACCTGAATCACTTTCAGCACGTTCCTTCCTAATATCTGCAAAGAGCATATTACCAATTTGCATTTGATACAAGTGGAAAAAAAAATGGGACACAGAAGCTGTATCTTCTACAACCTAACACTATCTTTTATATAACACCCACCTGACTTTAGTTCCTCAGCATTTCTCTTTCTGTGCCTCTGATCTCTGCAAAGCCACCAAACTATGCCCTTATTCTACTTCTTTTCCTGTCATCTGTTTTCATGGACCCAATCCAAAGAAAAATATTCACTCATTAATTCTTTTCTGCCACGCAATTTAAAGCCTTTCTAAAAAACAATGTCTAAACGCCCCAGGAAGTGGAAGACACTCAACAACAACAAAGCTGGACGTGTTTGGTATTAGCATCCATTCTCCCTTCCCTTCTCTTTACTTCTGCCCCATTTACACTCTACTAGAAGATACTCAAAGGAAGTATCTTCTACGATGCTAAAGTTCACATGTTTAACAAAAATAGTTATCTTCCTCTAGCCTGTTATTGCTAAGTGACCTAATTTCAGAGTTCAAATGTTTGAAAGAAGGTGACAAAAGAATGTCATAATAGTAGAGTAACACATTTACTGCTGAAGAGCTTTTTTTTCTAAATCTTGTCAACAAAGGGAAATCAAAGCATCCCACAAACTGTTAAAAGATGTTTCAGGTGAGAATGAAAAGAGGAAGTCCTTTTAAAAATACATTATTATACTGAACATTCCTATTTTCCTTAGCATTTAGTGCTATACCAGCAGGAAGAAGAGTCATTTGGCCAATCTTGTCATCTGGCCAAACACAAACATTAGCAGACATCAAAAGCATCCTACTCCAAGAAAAACAGCCAGATCAAACCTATTCCTGGTTTACATACACATGCCAGGGAAGCACGCCCTGCAGCATGTTCTGCAGCCCTTATTCACCCATTGTCCAGACTGGGAAACCAGTACAAAAATACCATTGGCTTTCTCTCTGCCCATGTCCACTTTTATTTACAGTACTGAGCACTACTGTCCCACCCACGGGCCAAGTAAACAAGATGGCTAAGGAGGAGAACTGGGCACCACAAAGGTAGGAACCAGTACAGACTGTGTGTGGTCTAGCAGCTTGGCACCTCTACCAATTTCACTGGGAATTCTGCTGCTAACTTGTTAGAGGAGGACTCAGTGATTTAGAAGTTGTTAAAATATGAAATCCTGGAACACTAAGTCATATTGACACATAAAATTTCTCTAGGATCTAGTAATGAGTTAAGAAAGGGAAGAACACAAGGAAAAATATTTAATTTTGTTTTACCATTTAACATCCCATCTTCATCACTTTCAAAGTCGTCTGAATATTCATCTGTTTCCTTGCCTGTTGCATAATCCAAAGTTGCTTCCCGTAGCTCATCCTGAAATGACTTCATAAATAACTTTTATGTAAAAGGGAAGATTCACTTGTTCAAGTTCAGCACTAATTCTCCCCTCCCACACATAGGTAAGTAAAACTAAGTAACAGAGGTAAGCCCATTTAATTGACAATTATTGTGATGCATAGTGCTTCCATTCTAGCTCCATTCCCCTAACACATCTGCATCAAAAAAAGTCCCCAAATCTGCGTGTATTTAATTATATTTTTTATTCATAAGAAACCTATCTTGCTAATCCCGTTTCTATTTTTTGGCACTTGTGATGTATCACCATGCGACGCTTCTCTTTCGTATGTTTTGATTGGCAAGAGCGCAAGGGTCTGTGAGAGCAGATGAGCATGGGCGAGCTCTTCACTGCCGCAGGACAGGAGCCTGAAGCAGGTGGAACTTCACATATTTTGGACTCTGCTGCAGGACATCACAGACACACCACATTTACATGATTCTGAAGGGCACTGGGCTTACTTACAGATTGCAAATACATTAAGAAATGCACCAGTATCACCAGATTCCAGATCCCGACCCAGCAACCACGAGGAGCGGTGGTTTGTCACGGGCCTCGGGCGCTTCCCGAGGCACCTGCTGGTGGCCAGGCTGCTCCTTCGGCCCGGCTGTCAGGAACGGGGCAGCGGGGCTGCTCCCAGCCTGTGCTCCCAGGAGAGCAGCTCCTGCTGGCCTCACGGAGGGCAGCCTGCTTGCCCGCTTTCATTATGAAAGCAACGAGGATTTCTGTTGCCTGTAAGAGCGAATTAACGTGCTCCCGGTAGCAGAAACCTGCTCGCAGGCCCTGTTCCCCAGCGTCGGCTTTACCCTGCTCCTGCCCGTCCGTGCCCTCCCCTGCCCGGGCCGCCATCGCTCACCTGCAGCCCGCAGTCGGCGGCGCCTCCCCGCGACATGGTGGAGGTGTCTCGCTGCGGCCTCGCAGCGCCTTCAGCCCCCGCCGAGCCCCGGGAGAGAGCCTCGGGCGACAGCCTCGGGAAAAAACCCCGGCAGAGAGCGCCGGGAAAGGGCCGCGGGCCCACCCGCCCGGTCCCGCCCGTCGCCCGGCAACGACCGCGCCGGCGATGGCCTTCATCGGCCGGCAATGGCCTCGTGTCGCCGCAGCGCCGCCTCCTCCGCCAAAGCTGCGCTGCCAGGGCTTATCATCGGTGCCCGTGCCCTGCCAGGATTTATTACCGATGCCCCTATCCTGTAAATAACTCTGTTCGCACAAGGAAAGTGCATTTATGACACTCCTACCAGGGCTGACACACGTTCGTCAACCCCACTCTTAGTGTTAGGTAAGCGTCCAAAACATTCCCACTTGGGATGTGAGCGCTTTCCGTAAGAAACATACTCATTTTAGTGCTTTCTGGAATAAAGATCTCATAGCACCTGTGTGTTAATTTAAATTACATTTTAGGCATGAAGAAATTATAGCGGCATAGAAGTGGATCTCCTGGTGCTTGCCCCTCCTAATGCTCCAATTTTTATTTCCCCAGAGGGTGGTTGTGTGATCCACCTGGCGAGCACCAGACCTCCAGCGACCAAACACTTTGCCAAGCAGTGCAGGTCCCTGCAGAGCTGGCTGTCCTAGAGGTCATCTGTCCACTCTATGGGTCTCAGTGTAGGTACCTGAATCCCAGGTTGCTCTGGGAACAACAACTTCTTGCATCAAAGGAAAGCTGTCCAGGACCATTTACAGATACAGACATTTCTATTCTTCCTCCAGTTTAAATGCTTCTGATTGCTCCTTTTCTAAAATAAGACTAGTGCTCCAGTTGTCTTAGTGATAACAAAGAACTTCTGACATGTTCTCTATACTGGTGTTATATTTATATATATTAATGTTCCCCAAAATGCATTGCATTTATGTAAGTTGTGCAGAAGAAAATCTCTCTGACAGAAACAGGGAGAGAGTATGTAGGACAGAGCTCAGAGCCTTAGAACTTGTTTTCCTCTTGTTTATTTATGTAGAGTTATATTTTAAAAGCAGTACAGTTATGCAAAGGCCGCAACACACCTGGGGGGAAAGAGGCCCTGAGTTCTAACAAGTAACCTTGGATTTAACTAACAATTATTTGTCAGTGATTTATTGATATTTAGGTATCATCTGTAAGCAGCTCCTTGCTTTGTTTACCTATATTTATTTATGGCCAAATAATGCTTGATCTGCTGGCTAATCATGGCATTTGTTGAGAGTTATGCTTGATGCGCAAATTTTTTCCTGTATTTTATTCACGTGTGAAAGCCTTAAATTTGAATCAGTGCTATTCCATCTCTCTGTGAAAGGTGAAACTGGACATACTTGTTAAGAATTTTAAAAGGAAGAAAGAAGAAATACATATATTCTTTCTCTAATAATGTTAGCAATTGCTATTGAGGGCTAAATTACACCCCAGTTAAAAACCACTGTGATGCACATTTTATTAAATTCCAAAAGGTGGCAGCAAAATATTCTAAAATTGAACAATTGGTTCTTTTTTTCCAAATGTCTGCTTTATTCTGGTTTCTTTTATATTACTGCTGATGTTTATGGGATTTTTTGAGAGGCACTGTATTCATTTAGCCTTGCATACACTGTAGAGAAGGAAGACTTTAAATTATTGTGTTGTTTACATGAATCAAACAGCAGGTCCTTATATCACCTGTATGATTAAATATTCAATGCACTAAGTTGGTTGGATGCAGGAAAAAAATATCAATGCTGTCAGCACTGAAGAACTCAAAATGTGTGAAGATGTTTCTGTCAAAACACATGAACATCAGGTCTGCATTTTCTAGTCTTACCTGAGGCCAAAATCCCATCGAGACCCACTGAGGTGGATGGGACTTAAGCCTAAATATGAATCTAGTGCTCTGGGTATAAGAGACTTACTTAAAAAAACCCCAAAAACTACACAACAAAGAAAAAACAACAAAAACCCGCAAACAAACAAGCAGAAAAAAGGCCCAACCAAGCGAAAAATCCCCAAAAAACAAAACCCCAAACATGGAGGTTTATTGAGGACAAAAAGCAGAAGATTTTATGGTATGAAAATGAGCATTAATATCTGCGTTTTAATTAGTAACTGTGTATATATATATCACAAGTATAAATTTTACAAGGAAATGTATGTTTGAGGGTGAAATCGCTCTTTCTTTCTTGAGCAGACTTGGAGCATTAAGAATAAGGCTCTAAATGATCCCAGCAATTATATTAATTTGGATAAAATAAACTTAGAGGCAACATTTAATTCGGCTGACTTAATGTGTGCGAGTCTCTGCCTTGCCCAGAACCTTAAAAAAAGCACTTTTTAAAACAAGCATCACGATGCAGTGTGATTACCATCTGCAGCAATGATGTTATATTCAGAAAGCAGTCAAGTATGATGAGATTTTGGATGGCTAGCTCATGTGCATGTAAACAACTTCCATAAGTGGTTTATTTTATCCATGTGTCTAGAGTTTGTAAGACAGGATTTGGGATTTCTTCTGCAAAAATGACACATAGATTAAAAATTCCAAAGTCATATTTAATAAGTCACCTTAAATCCAAATATATAAACATTTCTCTTACTGGAGAGAAATGTTGTTATGCTTGCTTTGATACTCCTTTCCCAAAGACAAAAGTTACGCTTGAAAAGAAGTTTAATGTCATGATAAAATCTCTAAATCTCTTGGTGTATATTCCTGTATAAAGTGATTTTTGCCTTGGTTGCCAGGGTCCTGGCTCATAAATGACTATTCCTGTTCTTGATATCAGTGGGAATTAGACATCCATGTCTTGGACCTTGCACATGCATTGGTTTAGCAGAGTAACAAGTAGCTTCAATTCTAAACAACAGCGAGCTCTTCTATCTAGGGGTCACCATCACAGATATTCTTAAGCATAAACATTAAAAATTACTATTCTCACATTTTCCTCGCAGTTCATATGAAATAGTGTGTTACAATGTACCATGTTTTGCAGGGTTAAGCCTCTCCTGCCAAAATATACTGTCTTATGCTTGTCTTGAAATAAAATCAGAAATATAATCAACTTTGAGCATCAGATGGAAATCCCCATTGTCATCAAATTCGAATTCTCACTTTTCCATCTTGATCTGATTTCTAAGTAGAGAAGATGCTGTCAGGGTAAGAAGGTATGTAAACTTCACTTAGTAAATTGTTCTTCTCAGGCATATTACCAGGAAAGTTGAATTTGATAAAATTAATACATACAAAAACATAGATATTGAAGGAACAGACTGCAAAACTGGAGAAAAAGAAAGAAGAAAGTAGGATGAATAAATTCACAACTAGATCACTTACATGGCAGTTTAGGAATACATGTGTTCTTGACTGGTTAATTTATTCCTGAGCATTAGACTTAGAAGTAGCAGATGGAGGTAGATATCCCAAAAGAAAAAAAACCCTATACTTGACTTTTTAAAGTTATTTTAGGCTTTATTTTTTTTAAGCTGCCTTTTTTGTAAATAGTACTTGATGTGATTTTAAGGAAAAGCACTGGAACACAGAGGAATGAGACACAGCTGTCTCGGTGTTGTGCTTGGTCATAGTAACAAGCAATGAACTTTTCAAACAGATTAAGCTTGTTTGTGTTGGTGGCAGCAGATTAGACTTCCTGTAAGGGGAGTCAGAAAATGCAAACCTTTTCACGTCAAGTGGCTGTCGCTTGTATATGGGTACATTCTTTTCAAGTCTTGCAGCTGTGAGCTCTGGTTAAATAAACACCTTTGAGAGAAACCTCGTAGACCTGCAATTGTTTAAAAACATCTCTCACTCTCAAAATATCTCTATGTCTAAAGTTGTATTAATGCTGTGAGGAGAAGCCAACAGCTGTTAAGGGCTGAGTAGTAACTCACTTTAATGCTGTAGTACATTTCACAGAGAGGAACCATGCTTGTCAGATTATCACCTGTGCGTTTGACAAGTGTCAGGGCTCTGAGCTGCTTGCGCCTGAAGGATCGCCAGAGAGCCAGACACAGTGCCTTGGGTTAAAGACTTGAACAATGTCCTGCAAACTTCCAGCCCCAAGGGACAAGAAGGCTGACATCATAAAAATTAATCAGAGAAAATGGATGCAGTAAAAGGCCAAATTAAATTGCTTTGTGGTTAGAAAGACTGACTGGCTAATTCTCACTGAAAATAATAATGGCTCCTCCTGATCTTTACATCTAAATTCCTCCCTTGTCTCCTTTTAATTTTTAGTGCTATTCTAGTTACCCTATGTCAGGAAGATTTAAAGGAGAATTGAGCTGCCAGGTCAGATTTTTCTACCGTTCTCCTAATAAAGATAAAACTTTATGGTGCAAGTAGCTTCAGCAAGTAAAAATGAATGATTACCTTACTCTAGTGTAGCAAAACAAAGGCCCATTGGAAGCACACTGAATATATCATTTAATCTTTTTAGATTCATTATTGACCATATAAGATATTATCTTTTTATATTTTTTAATATATTGATTTGTCTATCAGTGTACCTATAAGAACCTTCCATATCTGAGCACTTCCTAGTCTTTAACGGAGTTATCAGCTTTCCCTGCTAGACTGCTGAGACAGGATTATTGTTCCCACTTTGTATATGTAGAGAGAAGACTCAGGGGCTGTGCTAGTGACACAAAGACATGCAAAAATTCTGTGGTGGTATAACTGTGGAGGACTTCTGTCATGCCTGTTTTGCACTAACTTATACCCTTAACCAGTGAAGAAAATTCAGACATCAGATGAGAGCTTGTACCCATTAGAGACAGCGATGCAAAAGAAGCAGAAGAATCTGAAGAACATCTGTGGTATTTCAGTGCTTGATAAAAGGTTTAAGTATTTGCTAACAGCTGCCCTTTCTGGTTTTCTTTTTTTAGTAAAAGAGCTGTTGGAGAGCAATTTTTTTTTTCAGCTTACACTAGAGACAAGGTATGATTCTAAGATAATATGGCAGAGGAAGCTATAACATCAGACCCACTCCTGAACAAATATATAGACAAGTGCAGCATCTAGTTGGGTGTTTTCTATTTTTTCTTTAGCTCATAAATGGGTAGGTCATGATTATCTTGTAGATTGAAGCCCTGGGTTTCTTCAGCTTCAGATGCACTGTACTCAGCTGCTCCTTTTAGAGAGTGGTGTTAAGGGAGCACACTTACATACCCTTTTCCCCTTTCTAGGCCATCCAACACGTCCACTCCTCAGGGCCAGGGTTGCAGGTTGAGCTCTATACTGTAACACCAGAGAAACTGCAAAATACAAGCTCCAGATTTTGTGCAGTTCCTATGGAGACCATGATACATTAGGATATTTTTATTGTGGATTAAAGATTATATTGACTTTGTCATTATTAATATTTCTTTGTACTTTTATGTCATCTCTGCAAGGGCTATGGGAAGAACATTTTATTCAGACTTGCTCATGGAAAGGGTTGATTAATCCCAGCACTTGGAAACAAATAATCCAAGTGAGTAATCTGGAACATTAAATCACACTCTGTATTTGCAAAGGAAGCTTAACAGTTCATCTTTTCTTGTTCTCCATGTTTCCTTCCTTCCGTCTTGTGGCTTACTTTGTAGCCCATGCAACTGATTTGAAGTTTTGCAGCTGCTAAGATGACTTGGCTCCAGTTTAAGAGCAAATGTCATCAGCCCAAATCTGGGCTTTGAGTGATCTTTCTTTCCATTTCCTATTTCTTTTCAAATTGATTAGTCGCCAATTTAGGGGATTGTCTAAAGCTATCCCAAGACTGGTTCTCTGTGCCAGGGCTCTTCAGTCTGTTTTGTCAGAGGAAAATCCTGAACAAACGCTAACGGGCATGCTAGAAACATGTGAAGGGTGGGAGAGGGTCTGGGTGTCAAAACTCTCTCTCAAGGGGCTCTTGTGCAGTGCAGGAGAGAGTCAGAGAGAAAGACGCATCATCTGCATCATCTCGGTGCAGAAAGCAGCTGGGCTGGACATGGTGGGGAGGAGACAGTGTGGTGGAGTGAAAGGGGATAACTGAGCTTTTTGTATCAGAGTATTTTTGACTGTGTACTCCTCAGGAATGGTGCCTCCTCTAAGTACATTTTGTGCACACAGGGTGTGAAATTGCATTTTCAGCTACATAGGCCCACCCAGGCTGTTTGGGGAAGTGGGAAGGAGAGCTGTTCAACTTCAGGACTGTAGGATCACACTAACAGCTGTGCTGTTTCCATTTCCAAACTAAACTCAGCCATAGTGCTGAGGTATTGCCACCAATACCTCATGCCGTGAAGATGTGTTCTAAATGTCTGAGGTGCATGCAAAACGCAACACACTGAAGCACTGCAGTCAAAGATTAATACTTGAAAATTTTATTTTAAAACTGATTCTGAAAGACCATTTGTAACATGAAATTTCATCACCTATTTTAATTTCTTTCTAAGTTCCAATGCTTGAACCTTTAAAGGGACAGTGGCTGATGCTGAATCATAGAATAATGGAATGGTTTGGGTTGGAAGAGACCTTAAAGATCATCTCGTTCCAACATCCTGTCTGTGGGCAAGGACATCTTCCACTAGACCAGGTAACTCAGAGCCCCATCCAACCCAGCCTTGAACACTTCTGGGGATGGGACATCCACAACTCCTCTGGGCAACCCTTTCCTAAAGTTAAAATTCACTATTTAAATTGAGGTGTTTAAAACTACTTGCAGCCTCATGAGCAGCCCACACATATGTGTGCACATGTTTATACTACAATATCTGCCTAAGCACCTGAGTGCCTACCTGTCTTCTTAGTCACTGAAGTCACTGAAAACAGGAATACTTCATGAGAGGAACCAGCATGATCCTTTTCATCTATTGCCTATGAATTATCCATAGTCAGCTACTGCACTTCCCATCAATGGCATTTTCTGAAGCTTTATAGTTCTATAACATTGGCAAGCTTTAGATGCAAAATTAACAGGCAGTATCAACAAAGAAGAATCTATTTACCCAGCTGCTGAGAATCTTTTCCTGATAATAGGGCTGTGTGCTATGAAAGCCATTTCATGACAAAATACAGCTGGGAACTGCATTTTGTCTTGTATCAAAACATTTTTTTATGTGTAGATGAATAATGGAAAGCAGATAAGAGAGTGATCACATGCTGATCTTTTTATGCAGTCTTTCAAAGTTGAAATGTTTCATAAAAACTCTTTTTGCTAATGATGTGAGAGACCCATTTACATTAGAGCAAATTGATAAATGGATTGTGCAGCGCTTTTCTTAGACAAGCTTGTTGCCTCTTTTTCTCTTCTTCTGTTTGGGTTTTTTTTTCAAACACACAGCTATATACTTCATAATTCACATAAAATATGCCAACTGTATATCCAGATCATCTAGGCAAACACCATGCAACCCAGCCACTGGCAACAAGGAGCACAGCTCGCACACTGACAGATGCAGACGGCTTACTGCACAGGAGTACCTAGTATAGACCTAGTGGGATTTTCTCTAGGATTACCTATTTACTTTTGTTTCTGATTTTCTCCTTAAAATCACAAAGGGATCTTTGGAAATAAGTGGGAAGCTACGAAAATCTATATTCTTCTTGTTCTAATTTGTGTGACCTGAGGCTGAAAGAATGCCCTTTTAAAAGTCCTGTTTTTTTTCATCTCTTTGGCCCAGTCAGTGTCCAGCTCACTGAAGAAGAAGAAAAAAAAAAAAGGGAAAAATCTCCAGCAATACAGTGTCCATTATGCATGCTTAAGCAAACTGGATTCAGTGCAATAGCAGGCAGTAGCTTTCATATATGCTAATCCATGCACTCAAGATATTCAGTGGATATTCACACGGTGTGATACTCACTCGAAATATTCACTGGTGGCCTAATTCTGCACTGCTTGTATTAGCATCAGGACTATAATGATCTCTGAAGGGGCAATGCTGAGGGTTTTTCTAATTCTTTACTGCTGCATTATCTCAGTGAGAACACTCTCCAGGTGTTGAGCTCCTGTCTTTTTTCTGTGCCTTAGTGCTGTGTAATGAATGGCTTTAGCCAGGTCTGGATTCAGCACAGCAAAGTTGTTAAGTGAGAGTGGAAAGGTGCTAAGTGAGCCACCTCGAAGGAGTCAAACGGTGCCCCTGCACAGTTCTGCACCTCCTCTGCATGCTATTGTAGCTGGCTTTAATCTTACCTAATACGGATAAAAACACTGATGGAATCTGGGCTGCAGAGACTTCCATGCGTGTTGGACAAATCCTGTTGATAACAGTGTATGTGTTTACAGCTGACCTCTTCTAAAGGAGAAGCTGGCTATCTACAGAAAGCTACTCTGTCCTGCAGTCAAATGAAACATGTAGGGAAAAAAAAAAGTCCAGAAAGGTGCTTAAACCTCCAAATCAATGGAGTAAAGCACCTGAGTAAGATTGCAAGTGGGGGAATGGGGTGATTGTGTTTTGTTCTTTTGAACTGGGGCTAAATGCATTAGTTTGAATAAAGCCAGAGTAATCCTGCAATGCCTGATAACGAGAATCCTCCTTCAAAGTTATGATGCCCCCCTACTTACTCTGGAGAGATAATAGCCAAGGAGAGAGAAGCAAAGCTGAACAACAAATTAGTGTTAGAGTTGGATGTGAGCTCCCAGTCTTCAAAGTGAGGAAAGGAAAACTGGTCCTGATTTTACTTTCGAGTGGTGCCTTTCTCTTCCCATAATAATAATGCTGTCTTTATAGAGGATTTCAATTGTTCAAAGTGTTGCCATTAATGAATGATCCTTACAAACCCCCAAGTGAAGTAGCAGCAAGTAAATAGTGCCTGCATTTTAAATAAGGGAAAATGAGACTTGCAGCAGAGTCCTGTGATGAACTGTCTAGTACAGTACTTAGCCTCAGAAACACTCTTCACACAGATTTGGATGCTTTTTTGTTGTTGTAGTGCTCTTTTCATTTCTGCCTGAACATGCTTACTCCTGGCCAACAGAAAAAAATTTAGTTTGACACCCATTTTTCCAAGTGGATGAACTATGCAAGTTAGTGGTCATCGTGATTTTTTTAACTCATCTTTCAGTGGGAAAGATCAATTAGCCTGGCTTGCACATATGGAAGTGACTGAACCACTTCTGTGCTACGGGTTCTTGGGTGTTCAGTGAGGGTATAGGCTTTTGTATTCAGTTAATGGAAATTTTAGTGCTATCTTCTGGGAAAGTTTCTCTTTGGAGGATTATTTGCGTATTTTCCCCTCTATTCTCTCTCTCATAGACACATACACATGCATAATCATGTGTATAGTTATATATAATTTTTTGGTATGATTCCTATGCCTATAGGTTATCAAATGCCCATTATATTACACCTCTAAGGTACAGGATACAATGCACACACCAGCCTCTGTAATAGGCATTGTACTTTCAGCACTGCAGTGCTGCTGTATCATGCTGTACATGCTGCTTTTGCACAGGAACTGTCAGTGGGCTTTTGCAGCATTACGTATTGAGCTAATGCTCTCATTCTGATACACGCTTATGTGGGTGGTGATTTAGCCCCATGGCTNACACCATGCAACCCAGCCACTGGCAACAAGGAGCACAGCTCGCACACTGACAGATGCAGACGGCTTACTGCACAGGAGTACCTAGTATAGACCTAGTGGGATTTTCTCTAGGATTACCTATTTACTTTTGTTTCTGATTTTCTCCTTAAAATCACAAAGGGATCTTTGGAAATAAGTGGGAAGCTACGAAAATCTATATTCTTCTTGTTCTAATTTGTGTGACCTGAGGCTGAAAGAATGCCCTTTTAAAAGTCCTGTTTTTTTTCATCTCTTTGGCCCAGTCAGTGTCCAGCTCACTGAAGAAGAAGAAAAAAAAAAANTTCTTTACTGCTACATTATCTCAGTGAGAACCCTCTCCAGGTGTTGAGCTCCTGTCTTTTCTCTGTGCCTTAGTGCTGTGTAATGAATGGCTTTAGCCAGGTCTGGATTCAGCACAGCAAAGTTGTTAAGTGAGAGTGGAAAGGTGCTAAGTGAGCCACCTCGAAGGAGTCAAACGGTGCCCCTGCACAGTTCTGCACCTCCTCTGCATGCTATTGTAGCTGGCTTTAATCTTACCTAATACGGATAAAAACACTGATGGAATCCGGGCTGCAGAGACTTCCATGTGTGTTGGACAAATCCTGTTGATAACAGTGTATGTGTTTACAGCTGACCTCTTCTAAAGGAGAAGCTGGCTATCTACAGAAAGCTACTCTGTCCTGCAGTCAAATGAAACACATAGGGAAAAAAAAAAGTCCAGAAAGGTGCTTAAACCTCTAGGTCAATGGAGTAAAGCACCTGAGTAAGATTGCAAGTGGGGGAATGGGGTGATTGTGTTTTGTTCTTTTGAACTGGGGCTAAATGCATTAGTTTGAATAAAGCCAGAGTAATCCTGCAATGCCTGATAATGAGAATCCTCCTTCAAAGTTATGATGCCCCCCTACTTACTCTGGAGAGATAATAGCCAAGGAGAGAGAAGCAAAGCTGAACAACAAATTAGTGTTAGAGTTGGATGTGAGCTCCCAGTCTTCAAAGTGAGGAAAGAAAAACTGGTCCTGATTTTACTTTCGAGTGGTGCCTTTCTCTTCCCATAATAATAATGCTGTCTTTATAGAGGATTTCAATTGTTCAAAGTGTTGCCATTAATGAATGATCCTTACAAACCCCCAAGTGAAGTAGCAGCAAGTAAATAGTGCCTGCATTTTAAATAAGGGAAAATGAGACTTGCAGCAGAGTCCTGTGATGAACTGTCTAGTACAGTACTTAGCCTCAGAAACACTCTTCACACAGATTTGGATGCTTTTTTGTTGTTGTAGTGCTCTTTTCATTTCTGCCTGAACATGCTTACTCCTGGCCAACAGAAAAAAATTTAGTTTGACACCCATTTTTCCAAGTGGATGAACTATGCAAGTTAGTGATCATCGTGATTTTTTGAACTCATCTTTCAGTGGGAAAGATCAATTAGCCTGGCTTGCACATATGGAAGTGACTGAACCACTTCTGTGCTACGGGTTCTTGGGTGTTCAGTGAGGGTATAGGCTTTTGTATTCAGTTAATGGAAATTTTAGTGCTATCTTCTGGGAAAGTTTCTCTTTGGAGGATTATTTGCGTATTTTCCCCTCTATTCTCTCTCTCATAGACACATACACATGCATAATCATGTGTATAGTTATATATAATTTTTTGGTATGATTCCTATGCCTATAGGTTATCAAATGCCCATTATATTACACCTCTAAGGTACAGGATACAATGCACACACCAGCCTCTGTAATAGGCATTGTACTTTCAGCACTGCAGTGCTGCTGTATCATGCTGAACATGCTGGTTTTGCACAGGAACTGTCAGTGGGCTTTTGCAGCATTACGTATTGAGCTAATGCTCTCATTCTGATACACGCTTATGTGGGTGGTGATTTAGCCCCATGGCTATGAATTTTTGTGATATGGACATTTGTTTTGGATTACATCCTCTTATCCTAAGATAAACAACTCTTACATTTGGTATTGTTTTCTTGTAACAGAAGAGTCTACACTAACAGACCCATAGCTGTTAATTTGCAGATGTGAGAATTCAGCAGTGCAAAGCTTGATTTATTTGCTTGCCCAGTGCTATGTTCTATAATTAACTTTGGCTTCCTCTTACTTGGGACAAAAAACATAACATGTTCCATGGGGAATCATCCAAGTGTGTCGAATTCAAATGTAGTACTTAAGTACCTTTTAATTTAGTTTTTCTCCTACACCTGTTATTACTTAGCCTCTCTCACTTACTTAGGAAGACTTGAGAAAGTAGAATATATTTTTGAAAGGTAGAGATGTGTGCTTAGAAACCAAGTTGCAGATATCCAAATTCTTTCTCCTTTCTTTTCATGGAATGAAAAAAGAAATAATGATGTGCTAAATGTTCTTGTGATGTCCACGGTCTCTAAAGTTATGTTGAGGCGATGATGAAATGTACAGCCTATTAAGGAGGACTGGTGGAATATACATGCAGTTCAGAGATTGCAGGTTTTTGGAGATATAAATGCTGTATTAGGCTGAGGATAATCAAGTCCAAGTTATGTGGATCCTGTTGTCTATAATTTTTTAACAAATGGCTAGGTAAACATTGTGTCAGAATCTGGGATGAAGTCTTTGAACAGAGTATAACACTTTTCTAGGTTAGAGATGGTAATCGGATTGATTGTAAAATCTTGGTCCTGCAAATGAAAGGGACCACAAAGGTTTACACAGTTGCTGTAAAAACGTAGGCAGGGTCTAAGCAGATTCTCCTTTCTTCATTAACTGTGACAACAGAATGTTTCCCAAGTTACCCCCAGGAAGCAGAGATCCCAGTTACTAGAGGAAGCCTCTAAGTACTGAATGGTCTTTATGTAATTTTTCTGTGAGGTTTAGAAAATACTTTCTTTAAAAAAAAAAAAAAAATTTGGAGGTGGTTAGCACTTAAAAAAAAATGGAGGGGATACTTAATCAATTTCTCAAATAACCTGTAATTAAAGGAGTATTCTGACAAATACATCCTCTCTGCTGACTATCATATTACTGGTAATTAGCTGTGGTCCGCAGAGAAACCAAGTTTATGCAAGTCATTATTGCTTCAGTATTTTTGTTCTGAACTGAAATGCTGAACCAGAAGTGCTGTCCTTCCAAAAGAAAAGGTGTAGCTGATGCACCAGAACTTTGCCTGTATTAAATAATAACACTCTTTTACTAATCAGCAAAATCCAAAACTGTGTTGTCTTACTGCCTTTTGGCAAGTTTAGGTATCTGCCCCTACACCATGGGATGTCAGAGCATGTGCCTGAGATCACGTGAACCTGAGAACAGATCCCTTTCCTTTACAGACAGATGTTACCTTTTTCTTCCATGCAGGGTTTTAGGTCTTTCTGACAGCAATTCCTTTTTTTCCTATTAAGCTTTGCTTTTCTCCCGGGAACCGAATTTCAGAGATTAAAGAGGTCATGCCTTAGTAGAATTAATCAGATACATTTGATTAGATTCTGCTGCCTTTCCAAATTCATGACAAATTTTTAACTTGTAATTTGTTTAAAAAATCAAGTCCTTCAACACACTTTACAACCTTTCCATTGATGGAACACAGACACACACACACACATATGCATGCACACACACAATAACCTTCCTCAAATCTTAAATGTGAATTTTTGGTACTTGACTTTCTGTCCACCTGTCAAACAAGATTGCTGTGCAGTATATTCATAACTTATATTTCTTTGCAGAATGACCTTCTTTAGAAATACATGCTGGAATTGGAAGGAAGGAATACATCATTCTTTAAAAACATCCTCAGAGGCAAAACAACAGTCTTTCTGGATGTAGAATGTGAGAAATTGAACCACTTATTCTATCTCTTTAACAATACAAGTTTTGTTTAATTCCATTCGATTTATACTGTCAAAACTGAATATTTGGTCTGATTTTCCAACTAAATCTTGGTGTAATTTTCCATTTTGGTTTTTACAGTGGGTAACGAGGGACTTACAGACACAAGTTGTGACCCAGATACTCCTGTGAATTTTAGTATATCACTAGTTGCACACTTTTCACCAGTGTCCATGCCATTTAGTGCAGTTGAGGTAATAAAATTTTATGATTATCCATTTATATATTGAAGGTCCATCTACTTCAATGTCCCATGTCAACACCAAAAGACCATGGCAAGGCTACAGTGGTATTTCCACAGGCAGTTTTCTCAACCTCTAGCTGTGTGTTGCTCAGAAGGTTCCTGAGGTATGAGTAACAGCTTTCTATTTATATTTAATAGCCCTCAGTGGATTCTTGTGTTGATGATCTGTGTGCAAAGTGACTCTTGGCCTGCACCTCCACGCTGATCTTTTGGATGTTGCTGTATACACTGAGCCCACTTGTGCTAGGAAGGGAGCAAGTTGCAGTGAAAGTTTAGGAGAACAGAAGCACTTCTTGTTGACTACCCACAGAAAACTAGGGAAAATTAATCCCTTAAAATTATTATTAAATACACTGTATTATATTATTAAATAATAAATTAAGCACATTTCTCATTCATTCTCTGCTACGTCTTGAAGTTAATTTTAATATTTTAATGTTAAAAATGCATAGTTCAATTTCAGCAGCTCTCTAGCAGTCTAGTTGCAAACAGAAGGAAAAGATCCCACGCAGGACTGAAAACTCAGGACACAAAAATCAGTAATTTTCTTTTTCAAATCATTTTGAATTTTTTACTATAAAGGATTTTGATTTCAACGTGACCACAAACAGAACTGAAATGAGAGACACATATGAGCATGAGAAACAGAAATGGGTTTTTTTCCAGTCTTAAATACCTCTACTTACTCCAGATATAGACAATTTCATATTTATTTTTCTCTGTTGAGATCTGTCCTTACACATTTTGCTTTAATCCAAGAATTATAGCATCTAAACCTTCTCACATGGAATGCAGGGAGACAAAGCTCTAATAGCTATGAGATCCTTACTGAGCATTTCTGATCCCTGCTCAGATGCAAATCACTAAATCACAATAGTGACAAATGCTGACATTTTATTTTCAGCCACTGGAAACTCATGTACTTTTTGTTTGTGCAGTTAGTTTTGTTTTGGTTTGTTTTTTGGTGGTTTGGTTTTTTGGGGGGAGGGTTTGGGGGGTTTTTGCATGTTGTAAACAAGCATTTTGTCTACTCTGAACACTAAAGAGTGAAGATGCATGACTCAGCTTTACTCTCTCATTCAGTCTGGTGAAAAAACCTTTGAAACTTCACATGAAGGAGAAGCTTGTCATCCTGCCCAAAATTCCCTTCTAAGAGCTAAATGCTATCACTTACAAACACCAATCATCCAGCCGCGCTGTTCATCAATTTCCAATTGGGCAATAGCAATCAGTAAGATGTTGCTGTCCCAGCCTGAGAGCAGCTGGGGAAGACTATTCCTGCCTTCCAGCTGCTTCAGGAAAGCCCACTTGCTGCATTGTACTGTGGGAAATGTAAAAGGTGAGAAGGCTTTTAGTTTGAGTAAGAAAGGTTTCAGAAATAAAGCAAGGATTTTAGATTCAGCTGCAGCTGCAAAAATCAGAATGTAGAAGAAGATACAATAATCTAGACTGCAAGGACATTAGAACAAGGGTTAGTGTTCCTAGATTTGGAATACTTCAGAGAAGTATTGAAGCTGCACAAAATGTGCTTAGCAAAGATACTGAAGTTTTAAGCTTAATAATGGAATATTGTGCATTGTTATTGCAAGCATTCAAGAGAGTATTTTTTGTAACAGGTATACGTGCACTTTTTAGTGACTGGTTAGAGCACTTGTCTGTAAACTCTAGAAGCATGCTATCGGCTGAAAGAATATTTTAAGAATGTTCTGTAACTAAGAAATCTTGGGTTATCAGCAGTCGTGAGCCATGTACATCTCTTGTGTGCATGACGCAGATGCCTAATTAAAATAATTAAAAGCTCATAAAAAAACCCAACAACTTCTCCCAGGAGTTACCCCCCTACCTCGGAGGCACTGCAGGGAGGAAATTGCTATGTTGCACTCAGTCTCAAACTCTCACTTCCTCTTGTCCATCTGTGCTGGGGATCTGCAGCAAACCTGCAGAGCCCTTTTCCTCGATGTGCAGCTAACAATAGCATAAAAGGCTGATAAGGCAGGAATCCCTTTGTGGCCTAATCCGTTAATTAGAATCATTAATTGTAGGGCTACTGATTAATTAATTGGGAGTGATCAAGCTCAGCAGAATTCAATCTCCAGCTAATATTTTATGACAGAGATTCTGATGGATGAAGTCGAAGTAGTCTTTCTTACAATTCACAAAGCATCAATTCTCTCAGTTAATAAAATACATGTAAGCTGAGAATATAACTGCAAATACAAAGTGGTGTCGGAATTATCATCTTAAAAATGTTGTATTAGAAAGTTTTTCATGTTAGCTGTTTCACCAACAATTGTCCTCATGTCATCACCACTTCTTTGTTGGCTGATGTGTAATTCCCTAATTTCTAGAGTTCCGTCTTTCTTGTAAGGTGTTCACAAAATACAGCTCCAATCAACACTGATATCAGGCTGCTACTACTTTTATGATGTTACGTTTGCACAGGAAAGATCTCCATTTGTTTTTATTTTCATCCTGCTCCCAGATTTTAGTTTCATTTTACTCCTGAAATGCTTACAAGTCTTTAGACTTTTCAAGAACATGGAGCCTGAAAGGTCAGTGCTAAGAGTCCTTACATTGCTCTTTTTTTTGTACAAAGTTTTAAGCCCTGTCTTGTATTAGTTAATGCTTTTCTTAAGCTGCTTGGCCTTGTCCATACTGAAGCCCTCTTGAACACATTCAGCAGTCAAACTTTGGGAGTTTTAAAGTGTTAAAAGTTGGGGACTAAAATATAATCTCTCCTCCATGAGAAGGCACAATGGTTAATTGATCTTGACAAAGGTGATAAAAGCTAGCAGAAAAACTTAGATCTATTCAAGTAAACTCTCTTGTGTGCTTTAAAAGGTATTTGGAAAAGTGTTTAGTAATTGATATAACCTTAAAGTATAAAAGGACAATCATCACTGTGGTCTCTTTTCTTTTTTAAGGTAACACCAACCTGGCCTAACTTGGATGCTGGATCCTTTTTTGAGCAGCTGTTTGGACTTTATAATTTCTGGAAGCCCCTTCTAATCTTAATTATTGCATTTTACTACCCATTTTGATTTTGCATGAATACGATTCTATTAATTGCAGTAAGCATATTTGTAGATGCAGAGCAGTCTGAGCTCAAAGTTGAAAACAGAAGCAAGTGTTATTGTTGCAACAAAAGGTGACTCCTTTTTCTCCACTGACTCTTTTGTTCTGCTAAAAAATAGGGCCATTTGTGTTATCTGTTCACTTTGAAGGTGATCCCATGAATGCGAGTAGAAAAACTGCGGAAGAAACGAACACTGACGTGAACAGGGATGACAGGACAATCTGGCCTGACAGCTTTTTGCAGTTGTAGTTCTTTTTTTGTGGATAAGTATGTGCAAACCAACTCTGTTTTTGGCATGTGTGGCCATTTATAAGTACTTGATTAAATTTTTTTCAGGAAAGATCAGATTGTAGATGGTTAGAAAAAGATTAATATTGAATGTTCACTGTTTATAGCATGTGACTGGTCAGTCAAATAAGAGGGGGCAGATTCTGCTCCCTGGAAGAATGCATCTGTATTTTCTCTGTACTGCTAATGGTGGAACTTACATATTAACAAGTAACAAAGTGCTTCCAGAAGTAACATTATCCTGATGGTACATGTAAAATCAAAATGAGTGTGTAACATTTTCAGAACTATTTCACAAATTGACAACAAATAATAGCATTCTCTGAAATAATGACCAACTGATCTCTTTGTTTGCATTTACTGAATATTTCCTGATTACTTTTTGATTTATTTAACCAGCTCTTTAGGCATTCTTAAAAACATTTTCCAGAAAATATTATCAACACCTCTTTATGCATTTAGGCTTGGCCCCATGAGCTCAACATCTGAAGCTGTTAACTGTTTAATACTGTTAACTCTTTATTAAAACTCTTTAATACCATTGTCCTCCACAAAGATACACAGTTTATGTCATGACTGCAATGGGTGTCTGTACTCTAATCTTCTTGTTAGGTTTATCATTCACATAGAATAAGTAAATGACAAATATAAGCATGTCAGACAAGAACAGTTTATGAGAAACACAAAACCTTTAAGAATGTTGCACTCACTTAAGAGAACATCATAAAAGAAAAAAAAAATCTAGTATCTAGAACACTGTTAATAGAATTGCAAACAGAAATCTTTGAATCACATTTAAGTGCCAGTTTCCAGGATCTGTTTATATCAACATTACGCATGCCTTTTTATGTCTGGTATTTTGCTTGAATCTTCTTTAGAGATTTTGCTATTTGCTGCAGATTACACTAAGAAGGCAACGAGGGTCAAAGTTTAAAAACTTTTTCAGCTGCTTTTCTCTCCTCCTGACAGTTTGCATGTAGTATGATTGGCAAGTTTGATGTTGCCTTTGCACTTGAACTGAGACACCCCATGTTTTTTTCCCAAAGCCCTTATTTTCAGAGCCCTCTTACAGTTTTGTTTCTTTTTTTTTTTTTTTCCAGGGTACTATTTATGAATATCCTTTTAATGGAGAAAATATAAGAGTAGAGAGGTGGCTTTCTGAGTATGAAAGTAATATGGAATCACTTCTCCAAAGGTTAAGGGTGATTCAAATTCTCAAAATGTGAGTGAGTGAGTGAGTCTATGTGCCTTTGTAGGTTTTGGAGGGGAAGAGGAGGATTTCAGGGAGGGGACCAGGGCTGGAGATGGTAACAGGACTTTTTTCTCATCATAAAATAAGAGTGCAGAAAGGATACATGCTCAGTTGTATAAGCACGGAAATGCTCTTTGCTCCCACGCTCTTCATATGAAAAAAAAAACCTCTTGAAAGCTCAGATCTGCACCTCAATGGACAAATAACATTCCATGATATTTAATTTTTGAATGCTCAGCTGCTTTAATGGATATGCTTTTTAATATTTTTAAGAGGGTATCTAAGAGCCATGTGTGTAGAATACAATCCAAGGAAACAAAAAATCATTTTTGACAGAGCTCATTGTGGTTTGATGTATGCTCAAAATGTTAAATCTATTTAGTCACTTTCATTAATAAATAGACTATGTGCTTGATTTTTAAAAGTTGCATGATAAATTAAATAGCATTATCTTATTTGGAATAGCCCTTCATCTGTCACAGATGGCATTAGTGTACAGGTGCTTGGGCTTTTTTTTTATATTGGGTTTTTGTCCTGAAATGTTGCTATGGACATTTTGGGAAAAAATTAGAGAATAGAGGAGAAGAAAATCGATTTATTTTCAATAAAACATTGGGAGCACAGGTGTGTAATGACTGGTTTAATGGCAAAAGTATCTGTTTCAGAACATCTGTACCAACTTAAGGGAAAATGGACCAGCTGGAAAAAATTGAATCAGCATGAATCATACATCCAAAAGGTCACTGATCTAAAAATATTCATCCCAAGAAAAAGATAAAAAAGTATGTATGGAATCTAAAATTGCCAAGTAAAAATTAAAATCCTTCTTAACATTCTAAACTTAGGACATTAATTAATTTGAAAGTAATGTGGGAAGAGGCAAAAAGCCACCCTGTGATGTCACTTTCATTATATGTAACACAGCTAAGGAGATAAAAGAAGATCATGCAGAGCCCAGGAGAAGATTAAGCCTCTTTACCTCTCTGTGGGAGGGGGGAGAGCATAAATACAGGTAGTATTTCGTGTTCAGAGAAGACACAGGAACTCCGAATGACTGAGTTTTAATGTGCACTTCTATCACTGAAGTGCACTGAAGCATAACAGGAGACTTGCACACTTGCTGAGGATCATTAAGTCACTCCAGTCAGTCAAAATTATAAAGCTGGCAAGTAAAACTAAGTCACTCTTCTTAATAAAGCTCCAAATACAAATTTTGGAAGGAGGAGAAACAAAATGAAGTTCTGTTGGACACTGTACCTTCTTGCCACAGCTTAACAACGAGGGAAAAACAAAGCATTAAGTATGTGGTAGGAAAGAAAATTCTGTGCAGGTACTTTTGAAGTCAGGACCTTTTTAGCAAAGGCTAGAGATGTTCCAAAAGCAGACTGTACAGCACTTTGTCAAAAGTGGTTTGTATTTATGTGCACACCAGAAATTTTGAAAGGATGCTAATTGGCCTTTTTTTTCCTGTGGAAAAATCTTGTTACAGCATTAAGCACTGGCAGAAGCAAAGACTGATATGCCACTTGCTGGCCAAACAAAGGTTGGACACAGGGCTCACACGGAAAAGACACAGGCATTCTCCCATAGGACTTTTCCTAGAAAATATGGCTCTTGTTTAATTTTATCAGTAAACGACCCCTTATTCTTTTCTTAGACATCCAACTACAGCAAAAGGGGCAGATGGGCTCACACTAAGCTGTTGTCAATAATATGCCATTAAATTCAAGGGAATATGACTGATTTTCACTAATACCTCTAGCAGGCCCAGAATATTTACAGAAAGATTTGATAATTTTTCTGCTTTCTGCTAGCTGCCTTAGTTCTGTTTTAAAATCTCATGTACATGCATCTCCCTCTCTCTGCCTCTCCTTTCTTTGCATCTCATAATATCACGCTGTGGGGGCACCTTCTGTGTAATACCACTTCTTGATTGCAAAGGTCCTTAATGGGTTTACTGAGTTTCTCTTTTTTCCTTGGAGTGTCCATTTTTGCTCGATGTCAGGGGATATCCTTCTTTTTCTGGTAAGTTTACTGACTTTGTTATTTTGCTTGTATTTATTTTTAGTTTTTTTCAAAGAGAGGTAAGAGGGCACATAGAAGGATGAACTATTGCCATAAAAACTCTTTGGGGTGATAGAGATTAAGGGACTTTGCACCCCTTTCTAAAGATGGATAAATTCCAAGTTTATTTAATTTCCCCTGGCAGTCCTTTTCACTGCCTCATCTCCTTGACTGTGGGCGCTCAACATAGTTGTAAATCCGAGATTAGACCGGGTGGTGAATCACTGCACCAGAAAGCAGGAAGCAAAATAGAAGCAGAAGGTCAAGCAGAGGGCAGTTGCTTTACAAAGAGGGAGGAAGGTGATGGAGTACACCAGAAAACTGAATGGAGGAGCTATAAAAGAGAAGTTGAAAATAACATTATTTCGAGACGTCTGAAGGCTCGATTTAGTAGCTCCTTCAGTGAGGTTGTGGTGCACAATTACGTATTTGGTGAAGACTGAGAAGATACATTTGGATTAATAAGTTTTGACTAATAATTATATTTAATGGATGTTTGCCCTGTCAATCAATTGATAACAATGAAACAGTGTTTTAAGAAATAAAGCAAATTATCCTAATTATGTACAAGCATATGTGTTATTGTTTCTGTTTGTTGATACAGCTATCATTGGCAGGATTCCTCCCTCAAATGACTTTCTGAACAACATCCTCAAACTGGCACATTTTGTTGTGGGCATTATCATGTAAAACAAATAAAAATGTTGATTTCCTAATTGTTTAGAGTATTTACTGCAGAGGTTCTAAAGCATGGAAGACCAGTGTGATGTGATTATTCTCACCATCCCCTCTACTCTTTATAACAGGCCTTTGAGAGTTATGAAAAATCCAAAGCCAAGCCAATTATGCAAACAACTAGACAAAAGCAGCATGCTGTGCAATTATGACTGACTGTTACAGACTTGTAGAGCTCTTCTAATTGTGCAAGATATTTGGATCAGCAGTCCTTATTGCTGGGAATCAGGCCCAGCCAGCATGGGTTTATGAAAGGCAGGTCCTGCTTGACCAACCTGATCCTGCCATGTCAAGGTGACCCACTTGGTGGATGAGGGGAAGGCTGTGGATGTGATCTACCCAGACTGTAGTAAAGCCTTTGACACTGTTTCCCACAGCATTCTCCTGGAGAATCTGGCTGCTCACGGCTTGGACAGGTGCACTGTTCTCTGGGTAAAACCTGGCTGGATGTCTGGGCCCAGAGTGTGGTGGTGAACAGAGTTACATCCAGTCACAGGTGGTGTCCCCCAGGACACAGTGTTGGGGCCAGCCCCATTTGTTGTATTTATCAATGATATGGACAAGGGTATCAAGTGTGCCCTCAGTCAGTTCACAGATAACACTAAGTTGGGTGGGAATGTTGGTTTCATGGAGGGCTAGAAGGCTCCATGGAGGGATCTGGACAGGTTTGATCAATGGACCAAGGCCAATTACATGAGTTTCAACAAAGAAAAGTACTGGGTCCCGCACTTGAGTCACAACAAGCCTGAACAGTACTACAGGCTGGGGAAGAGTGACTGCAAAGCTGCCCAGGGGAAAAGGACTTGGGGCTGCTGGTCAACAGCAGCTTGACATGAGCCAGGTGGCCAAGAAGGCCGATGGCATCCTAGCCTGTATCAGCAGTAGTGTGGCCAGCACGACCACTGTCCCCGCTGTACTCAGCACTGATGTGGCCTCACCTCGAATCCTGGGCTCAGTTCTGGGCCACTCAATACAAGAAGGACCTTGAGGTGCTGGAGCATGTCCACAGAAGGGCAATGGAGCTGGTGAAGAGTCAGGACCACAAGTCCTATGAGGAACGGCTGAGGGGTCTGGGGATGTTTAGCCTGGAGAAAAGGAGGCTCAGGGGAGACCTTATCTCTCTCTACAACTGCCTGAAAGGAGGGTGTACTGGAATTGAGGGTTGGTCTCTTCCCTCAGGTAACAAGTGACAGGATGAGAGGAAACAGCCTGAAGTGGTGTTAGAGGAGGTTCAGACTGATATTAGAAACATTTCTTTACCAAAAGAGAAGTAAGAACTGGAGCAGGCTGTGCAGGGAAGTGGCGGAAACATCATCTGGAAGTGCTCAAAAGGCCTGTGGATGGGGCACTCGGGGACAAGTGAATATAGTGGTCTTGGGTTAATGGTTGGCCTTGATGTTGTTAGAGGTCTTTTACAACCTATACAAGTCTATGATTCTAGACAATGAGGTCCCACATGGTCATGAAACAAGAAATAGTGAGTGATTTCTTGCTATTTCCTGCAGTATAAAATACAGTGAGCATCAGATTGAATTATTTAACTTTTCAAAGCAAATTCATTAATTTAGTGCCTTGGAAACTTCTCAAAAATTTGTAGAACTTCTTACCACAACTCTTATATACTAAAACTTTACAGGGTTTCAAAAACAACAGCACAAATTACTGGGAAAGCTATTTATCAAAGACAATGAACTGCTATGTGAAAGCCTCTTACTTAGGAAGTCCTGAGGCTGGGAGGGTGTTCTGGAGAAGTGCCACCACTCGCCTGGTCTCCTTTTTGACTCTTCTCTCAGCATCTGTTGCAGACCACTGCCAGAAAAGTATAAGGCTAATTAGACCTTTTATCTGGGCCAGCATAGCTGTTCTTCTGTCCCTATATGCTCAGAGGCACAATGTGGTAAGCTGAGCTGGCTTATGCAACACACTTTTGCCTCTTCCAAAATTATTTCAAATCTCCTTGTGGTTCCTGTTGCCCCAGTCCTGGCACACCTGACTGACAATCTGTTCCCATGCTGGGCTTATCCACCCCAATCTCAGCCTTTGGTAACTGTCTTGGACAGACAGAGCCAAAGTTTGGATATGAAAGAAGAGGGAGGCTGTGCCTCCATATGTCTGTGAGGATACTGTGCTATGCCAGAGCAGATTGAGCTCATGTAGCAGTGCTGTGGGAGGATTATATCCCCTGTACACTTCCTGGCCTTTCTTGCCCCAAGTGAATCAACATCTAGGCTGAGGGCTGCAAAATGAACAATCTCCATCTGTTGTCACCAGTGTCTCTGTGCCAGAGGGCATTTCAACCTTTGTGAAATTTGGTGATTTTCCTGGATTTATAGTGCAGTATAACAAGGCACATTATTTAACACTAGCTTCCTGCTGCCCTGTTGTGCTGTGCTGAGCATCAAATGTCTAGGACATCTTCCCTTTTCATGCACTGCCATTGTCAGCTACTCCACCCTGTGTCCAACACAGCTCCACTAGCTAGCTTTGGAGTAGAGCCTGTGGGAGGTTTTGCATGTGAGCAGGCTCTGCTATGTGACTTATGTCCCTAGAGCCCTATTTCTGGCTGAGTGACTGGGCGGAAACACAAAAAGGTATAATGGAACAGAAACGTGTATGTCAAAGAATGGGAAAAACACCGTGGCCTAAGAGAAAGGGAATTATGAGAATTTGAACCTGAACACCTTGTTGATATCTCAGAACACGCTTCAAGATGCCCCTGAGAAACTGGGAGCAGCTCAGTTAGAGTGGTTAGGGTCAATAGAAAGTGTGTATATCATATGTTTTTTTCCGAAATGGATTTTAAATGGAGGACATTTGGCACTGGCAAAGGCAGTTCAGCAAGTATGCATCTGCCCTTCCAGTGTAATGTGTACAAGTTGTAATCAGCTCAAAGTTCTGCCAGAAGAACTTGCTGTTATAGACATGACCTCAGTCCTTTACAGCAAGAAACACTAATATTTGGCTAATATTTGTGCAACAGAACTATGTGTGCAAAAATCTCTCCTGCAACCGTACAGGCATGAGAGATTAAATAACCAGTTAAATGTCAGCTCACTGTTCCTACAATCCCAAGAACTGTGCACATACACAAACCATAATCTATTTAGAAAAGTTATAATCATGCTTTCTTGCACATAATATTATGACATTTTTGGAGGAAGCTACATTTATCTTTTTATTTCTATCTTACTTTTCGTCCTCAAGAAAGGGGTAGTTTTTCTCTGCCTTCAATAACACTCTGGCTATTTAATAAAAAGGTATCATATGTTCATGTTGCTTTTATTATTTATGATAAATGTATAATACTATTTCATTATGTCGTTTATTACAAAGCTTTCTAGTTTTCAAACATAATTTAATCCTGTATTCTGCATTCGTTCTGTTAAGCAGCAGTTTACCTCCAGTTATAGGTACTGCCTTATGCACATGGTACGAAGTCTTTTTATCTGATTAGAAAAGATTAAAGTGGAAAACCATTTAATCAACATGAGTGCTAAATTTAAATGGAGAGACTACTTTTTGATCAGAAGAGATATCATGTCCCTCCCTCCTGCGATTAGAAGAAGTGACATGTCTTTGCCACAAGCTGACTTGTGTGTGTCATTTGTGCTGCCAGCAGCAACAGTTTCATGTGCTGATTCTAATGAGTTGCGACATGTATTGTTAATTATTCTGACATGAATTTTTCTTTTGGACAGACATTGTGTGTAGCATTAATAAAGTGCCAGCCAAATACTTTGCTGTATTACTGTTTTCAAAGAAAGTTGTTCCACAGAAAATATATTGAAAAGCAGCTCCATGTTAGGAATGCAGTTTCAGCTCTATATTAGGATGAGCATGTCATCATAATTATTTTGGGGTAACTTGGGAATGTGCAATAGGGTAACGTACATGGAAATGACACACTGAAAATCCATTTATGAAAACAGAGAACTGGTATCAGAGTGATATAAATACATACCAGACAAATGACTTCGGTTTTTATTACACAAAGCTACAGATGAAGTCAAAATAATGAAGACATGCATTTGAGAAAGTGAGGGAGCAGTTTAAGCAGGCAGTAGGAGGCCTTCGGTCTGCTAGTGTATGATCAAACAACTTTAATCAGCAGCCCATCTCCTTTGGCATATAGAAATGAAATCCCACTTAAAAAAAAAAAAGGAAAAAAACAAACAGAAAAAATACTATTAACAAGGTTATTTATGGAATTTAGTGAAAAATGATAGCTTTTCATTTTCCCACTAAAAGGAATGTGTCTTAAGATCATATTGAGTCTCACTTTCTAATTACGATCTTTTAGAGTGGTGCTGGTATCTGGTTTTCATGACTGGAATAATTTTCTCTTGAAAGTCAGAAGCCACTGCTTTTATCAGGCTTTCAGTATTCTTGCTTGATACCATGCAAAATGTGGCTGCCCTGGATAGCTAAAAGGAGAATGGAAGGCAAGAACATTTTCTTTTTATGTAAGCTATAACATCAGGGAATACCCTCTCCAACACATGCTGTTGCCTCATGGGTAGGGAGCGTACATCTCTGGAGAAAAAGGAATTAATTCAATAGAAATAAAACTGCAGTCTTGTTTTTTGGTTGTTTTTTTTGTTGTTGTTGTTGTTGTTGTTGTTGTTGTTGTTGTTGTTGTTGTTTTGTTGTTTTGTTTTTGTTTTTTTGTTTTTTTTTAACACATGCCCTCTGCTTTATTTCTGTAAACCTAGAAATAATTGATCTGAATTTCAGTCTTGGGTTACATGTGAAGGCACAGAAGAGTAGTTTGGCTTTATCCAACCACAAATTTTGATATAATTGCTGCTGTTTTTCACAGTTGCTCTACATTGATTTCTGTGCTTCCCAGGGTTTCTCTTGCTGTCCTGTGCAGTAAAACATGGAATTACAGCCTCACCGAAAATATTTAGTAAGGAAAGATGCTATGACAATAAATCCCAACATTCAGATTTCTGCACAGATGGATATTTAGCTTTGAACATCTTCTTTAGACCCAGGATCAGCCCTTCCCTGATGCTATTCATGTCACAGAGAGCTAATACCATAAATAATAGATTCAAAAGAAAAGTATAAATAACTCTCCTCCCTAAGCAGACATAAAAATAAACACAAACCCTAGCTGGAATATGCCTAAATAAAATCTCTTTTCTAAATCCTTTTAGAAATCCTTTAAATACACCAGTTATTTGCAAGACATGCTTTTCTTAGGGATTCATGAGTTTGTAAGTCGACTGTTGGTATCAGATGGAAATGAAGAGGTACTCCTTTTTTTTCTTCTAATTTGCATACTGCAGTTCATAATCTCTTAAAAAAACACAATGAATACTGTCAATAGGGAAATTAACATGACAAAACTAGTCCTAGCAATGCAGGAACATCCTGTTTTTCCCTGTTATACTTATTGGTGGTTTTATTCTCCCTTAAACATTTTTACACCAAATCAGTGGAAACACCAGTTTATATTTAATCTAGGAGTTTGCCCATGGTATTCAAGGCTATAACTTGAAGTTGCAGTCAGATAATTTAGAAAATATGAATCTGATAATGTAAAAAATCTGATTTTTTTAAATTTTGGGCCCAACTCCTTTTGGAAACCATGGAGGATGAGAGGAGAGCCCCAAAGCCATGCAACCAAGAGATGAGTAGAGCAGTCAGCTGAGAAATGGCACAGTGTCAAACCACTCCTTTGCCTGACACAAATAAATAATCTGAACTTCACAGAAGTTCACAGGAACATGAACTAAGTGTAAGGACAGGAATATGCTCTTGTCAAAACTTGAACCTGGATGTGAGGAAGTGGATTCACTGTACAAGTGAATTTTTTATCAGACCAATAGATTTCCATCAAATGCTTTGAGATTGCTGGAACAGGAATTTTGACACTGATTTTTTTTCTGGGTTCATGGTTTTCTTTGGTTTTCTTTGGTTTGGTTTGGTTTGGTTTGGTTTGGTTTGGTTTGGTTTGGTTTGGTTTGGTTTGGTTTGGTTTGGTTTGATTTTGTTTGGTTTGGTTTGGTTTGGTTTGGTTAGGTTTGGGTTGGTTTGGGTTGGGTTGAGTTGGGTTGGGTTTGCTTTTGCTTCTGCTTTTACACTTGCTTTAGCTTTGTTTTGTTTGTCTGTTTTTAAAGAAAGTCTTTAGCTCTTTTAAAACCTAAGTAATATCTCTTGGCTTGACTTTTGTTTTTGTTGCTATTAGGTTTATAGCATTAGACAAAATGAATCAGATTATTTCTCACAGCTCTGTACCTCTTTATAAAGGTCACTGTTTAGGTATTGAAAATGTTGGAAAGAAGATGCGTGTGGCATTTTGGGCTATTGATCTGTTTGTAACGTATCATAGTGGCCTCCAGTGCTTTAATTTCCTTAATAGCCCTCTTTTAGGGCTGCTGTCAACATGGGAAAAAATGTTTTATATCTTTCCTGAGTTTCTCGGTACTTGCCTTCTTCCTACATTTCAACACCTGACTTTTCAAAAGTCTTTTTATATTTGGACTTGGTCTTTCTGTATTCAGGAGTAGTTAGTTCATCTGCAGTCCCTTTTACTTCATCTCTTGTGCCTCAAAGAATTTAGCACCAACATATCAACTATGTTGTTATTCAGTAAACACTGTTGAGAAATGAGATGCTGAAAATAATGTAAAAATTAAGTATTCATTGACTTGAAGGTTAATTCGACTAGAAGTGCATGTGTGTAGGAGGAATATAGTTGCAAGCTCTATAGTAAGTAGGCTTTCAAATTATATAAGTGACAGGCTGATTTCAGAGCTATCATTTCTTCTGACCGACAATGGAAATGAGTATATGAAAAGATAACGTTCTTGTGAATATACTGTCTCACTTATACTAATAGAGAATATCTGTACAATCCATGGAGTAAACCCATAACAATGGGGTTAATCCATATTAACATATTATAACTGGGATCAGGGTGAGGGTTCTACTGATTTGGTCCTTAGCACCTACATTTGTTGTTTCTAAATACCTGGGATGAAAGGTTGAACTTTTTGTTGTTTAACTTCCATGATAAAGCTGAGAGTGCTGGCTGTAAGAAAGCATCCAAAAGTTATTCAGATTTCCTCCCATTTGGAATTTGCTCTGTAGTGTAGAAAGATGCTTCTGTCAGAAATGTAGAACAAAATTCTGAAGATGAATTAAAAATGAAAAATGTCTGAGAGTTTTGCAATACCTGGAGAGTCCAGACACAGGAATGGGAGTGAAAAGCAAAAAGAAATAATCAAAACACAGTACCGTGTGTTGGCAGATGGATAAAAAGAGTGGCTTCCAAGGCAAAAAAATCTGAAAGCCCAGAGACCTGAAAGGACTAAGTAAGCCTTTAAATTTTGGTCTCAATTCTGCTGGAGACACAAGCAACTCAGAAAGTAGGATACAGTTAACAGCTTTCCCAGCCTGCTCCTGGGGGCGATTCATAGTTGTTTTTAATTACATCACTGAGGCCGGTCTGAAGAAGTTGGAATTTTTTTCCATTCCTCTGCACTAGCTTTTAACATACTTACAAAATGTGGTCAGAAAGAAGATTAAAAATAGATCTTTTAATACTGAAATGTACTTGTTACTTTCAGTTTGTCGCTCCCACTTTTGTTTAGTGTTCTGTCTAGGAGACAATTTGATTTGTTTCAAAAGAGCATTGCATTTTATGGGCTATGAGATCTTGTGTTCATCTCACAGGCTTGTATTTTCACCAATGACACATCTGACACATAGTTCACTCATCATTGAAAGTAGTTGCTTACTTTAAAGTGCTGTTTTTCCCAGTATGTGTAGGTTGTCGAGTCCACTTCTTCCCAGAGATTACCTAAGGCCGCTGAATTTCTTCTCTGTACATTTCCCAGTTTTGTGATGCTTGGGTTAATTAATGGCTGATGTTCTTTCACTAGATAGTTCTCTCATATTTTCCATGCTGAGTGTTCCTATGCATGCATCTGAGGTGCCCTGTAAATAAAAAATCCTATCAAAATTTCAGCAGCTTGAAAATTATTTCTCACTCATCATATGAGTTTAGTCTTTGTATTATGTTCCCTCTAATATAAATATTTGAATTGACCGTAATAAAATCTCATCTTAACTTTCTGCCAAACTGTTGACAGTGAAGTTTGCTTCTGCCTTCCTCTCGGGTGTCTGAAACTGTTTTCTTGTATGCAAACACATGCACGAACCTTTATCTCTGTGTAGTGATTAAACATGCAGGGCATCCTTTCTTTTTTTACAAGTGACTCTTTACCGAGAATTTAGGAAGTTAAAAGGAGTTAAAATTAAAATTAAAAGAGAGAACTTAAATTAAAACGACAATTAACATGAAGAGCAAATGAGCGTCACTTGAACTGGAGAAGGTCTCTGCATGCTTCCTTTCACCTCAGTGGTGTTGCTGTCAGGATAAAATACAGTGGTATGGTTTCTCCCCATTCCTGTTAACTCTTTTTTTACTATTCAGTGCAGGAAGTCCCAGTGCTAGTTTCAGGAATTAATGTTCCTAGTCTGGAAAAACCATGAAGAAAACTCAGTATAACAGAGAAATGAAGACTCTTCTGAATGGCAAAAGTCTAGACAATAATCAGTGTTTAAGGAACTCAGTAATAGGCACAAACTACAGGGTTACAAGGGCATGTAAGGATAGGCCAGTGGGTAATGGATTTAAACTGAAGGGTGGTAGGTTTAGATCAGATTTAAGGACGAAATTTGCTGTGGGGGAGGGTGAGGCACTGGACCAGGCTGCCCAGAGAAGCTGTGGATGCCCCACAAGCAGTGAAGTTGCTGGCACCTGCACCAAGCACCATTGCAAGGATTGCACGTGCATCAACAATTGCAGTGTCCTGGCATAGCCAGAGGGGTATGAGGTAGTTCTCACTCCAGGGGAAGTCCAAGTTATGTCTAGAATTAATACACAAACCTGATGGGATACTAACACATTTATCACTTGCACTTTGAATTTGTACTCAACCTAAGTACTGAATATTACATGAAAGCATTTTAAAAGGGCAAAGGTAATGGAGGAAAAACATCAGCCTTTGCTACTTTTGAACAGAGGTACAGCCATAGACTGTGAAGGAAGGCTAAAACTGACATAAATAAGGGCAACATAAGTGGAAGCTTCTGTATAGTCCACTGCCTGTTTTGCTTAGAAGGAGTTTGAATAACTGAAATACAGAGATGAAATGGTGCCCAAGCAAACAAGAGGACCACAGATCATGCTTTAATGTTGGAGGAACAGTGGAGGGAAAATGAGAGATCTTTATGTTTTTAGCATCTGGTACTTCTGTGTTTCATTTGAATTTTCTAGTATAACTTTCTCCAGCATCAGAAAATAATATGTATCTGCCTCTTTTAATCTTTTAGCCAAACTATTTGAAATGGCATATTACTTTTCTCTATTTTTGTGGTTTATTGTGACAGAACCAGTCCATGATAAATCCTCTTGAATTGCTGCAGTATCTGCAAACGGTCTATGCTCCACTGAATGCAGAGGTACAAAAAAATGTTTGCCTTGTGTCTTCCACTGCCAATTATTTTAATATCAATCTAAAACAGATATTTTATGTCTCCATTATAAAAAATTATTCTAGAGAAGGACATTGGTAATGCATTGAAAACTTACAGGTTTTGTTTCTTTCCAAGTGATAGGATAGAACAGAGGAATGATCCTTATCGCTGAGATGGAGATTAGGGACTTAATATTTCTGTTTCCCAGACATACTGACAAGCAGGTAAATACATCTGGAGAGACTTTCTTCCTAAATGGTGAACAGTTCATGCTGTGCAAAACCTTTGACATGCATTCAGCACTTTTCCTCCTTAATTTTTGTTACATGCACTTTTTCTGTTAGAATTTTAGTCAAAATTTCCTGGTTTATGTAGTTTATAGGTTATAGGATATGGAATTGAACAAGAAAGGATTTCCCTTCTTCTAGAAAGGGAAATAGTACAGAATATAATCAGTATTGGGAATTTGTTTTGATAAGACACCAGAGACGTACATGTATATTTTCAAAGCTAGAAGTATGAAATTTCATAGCAAGTGTATCCTAAATAACGTCAAAGAAAGGGATGGCTAGAATGGCCAGTGAGGATACAAAAGAAATGGATGGAAATGTTTTCAGTGAGAAGCAGAAAAAAGAGCTTTTTTTTTGTATGAGTGTGAGAGAAATTCTATGCTGGTGAGAAGAGAGAAAACTACAGCAGAGATTTTCTCCTGGCAAATCTCTTTTTAAACTCATGGTCTGGAGAAAAAAGTATGCCTTCTAAGAAGTAATTAATATCTTTTATTAACATCATGTCTCAGAACGAGACACTAATTTTGTTTGAAATTCTCTGCCAGTATCTAAATTAGCATGATTGAACTGAGAGAGGTGAAAGCCATAATTTGAATGCTTTATTCAGATAATTATTTAAATTATAGAAACGTGATAGAGGAGGGACTTACATTTTTCTCTATAACAGAATAATCATGTGTCAGAAAAGTATGCGAAACTTAAAAAGAAATACGTGTGAATTAACAATTTGGAGTTCTTTCCCAGGGGATAAAAAGTACTAGATATAATCTGTAAAGTACTACAGACATAGACAAATAAATACAGGCAAAAGATGGTAAAAAATTCCAATCTTTCACATCTTTTTTGTTTTCAATTATGGAAATGTTTTTAAAAGTCTTTCTGAGGTAAAGTGCATAAATGAACTTCCAAAGTATCTAGAGAAGGGGAAATCTGCAAGCCTTGCATTTATTTAAGAATTATTAATTTCTATTTCAATAAACTGGAAATGAAATTGAATGTGGAATTCCAAAGTTTATGCCTGCTATATTCCATTAGACTGATTGGGGTTTTTTTTTTACTTTTGCTTTGCAAAAATGCTCTTTTTAATATCTTTTTCTAATGCTTAGAAAAAGAGAATTGAAATGAAAACTAAAATGGCAATTAAAACAAAGAATATGTAAGGATGGCAAATTCAGGAAATTTTATTGCTGAGGTTTTACAGAGTTGAATTAGTCTGGTTTAGACATAGAATTTTTCTGTACGACTTTGTATCATACATAAAATGAGAAAGACTTTACCTAAAGTTTTAACATGACTGTTATGTCTTGTTGATTTTTTTAAACATTAATGTTTTCTCATCTCTTACAATATATAAATAAAACTCCTCAAACACCTGCAAGAATCAATGCAGGTGAGTTTCCTTGTGGCTAAGTTACTTGCTTGGGGTTGTGTTAAAAATTCAAGTTTAAAGTAGGTTGAACAATATGGTGAAATTGTCCTAATTTTATTTGCTTCTCATGGGCAGTGTTACAATTCTACCCCTGCCACCACACATGAGAAATACCTAATGCTATTACTAGGGAATTTTATAATCTACTGTCACATATATGCGTACTGTTTAGTTGACAGTGGCATTTTTGGATTTCCATTTGTCATAACACTGTTGGCAGTTCTCAGCGTCCTGTTTATACAGATCAATTAAAAGCTTGGAATTCTCACATCCCAAACTTCAAATGTGTTTTCAAAAGCTTCTTTATCATCTCCTAGGCTTTGCCCCAGTCAACACCATGGACATTTTCCCAACTGCTGCTAGGTGACAGCTTAAAATCAGGGAAAGCAGTAAGAAAAAAGGTTGAAACATGTAATCCTATACACTGCTTGAGTGTAGCATCATGGTTCCTGGATTACTTGACTTTAAATGCTTTGTTTTAAAAATACTTTAAAATATTACATGGAAGAATAATATTGAATTGAGAGATAATCTTCATTCTCTCATGTTTTTTAATGCATTCAGCCTTTCATATAGTAAAAAGTCATGCTGATTCAATAATTTAAAAATGTAAGTACTGTCTCTAAATGCTAAATCCACTGAAAATACATTTAAGGATCAAAGCAAGATGGACCTGGCAAAGTTGGCAGTCCAGTAATCTGGAGAATTCACTGGCTGCTTATGTTTTATTCTCAAATTCAGACACCTACACATCTCCTAATCACAAAATGTTATTCAAATGTTCAGATGATGTTAACTGGGATAAGTCTGGCCTTTATGAACTTACACAAGGCTGAAGATTTATCCTAGGGATGTGTCTACATCGTGCCAGGCTGTGTCATGCAGAGCTGCTCAGTTTGGGAAGCAGCAGTCACACTGCTGGGACTTTTTGCTCCTGCTAACACTCCTTGCAATTTAGCAGAGCTGGTTGGCTCAGAATCCTGGCTGAAGCTGTTTTAACCTTCCAGGGATGGATCTTTCTGGATGGCACTGCAGGATGTTCTATAAACATAATCACTATTTTCATAATGTCATGGACAACAAAGAATTTTAGAGCTATAGAACAAGACTTGTGCCAAGTCCTTTGCATTACCTGGGGTGCCTTGATTAAAGATACATAATTTAAGACATCATTAAGAATGATATTTTTCTGCTGATCAATAGGTGAAATAGAAGATGTGGAGCAAATCTTTCACTTAGGAATTTCACTCACTTGAATGAACGGTATGTAACCAGCCAGAGGGATAGCAGAGATTTTATTTTTAATTTGAATGGGTGCTGGCTTCCCTTTATACTTCAGCTTTTCATCCCATCTGCCAGAATATCTTTCAAATTGTTTAAGTTAACTAGAATGACATGAAATCAATTCAATATATACAGGGATTTTTTAATTAGGCAAAACCACAGGTTTTCAGTATGTCAAAAAATCTGGTCTAATTTTGTTCGAAAAATTCCAAGTCAAACTAAACGAGAAGGAAACTAATGTCAAGTAAACTCCTCCAACAATGCTTCTGGGTGATTTTTCTTTAAAAAAAGGAATAAAACTAACAAGGAGGCATATTATCTAACCCTGGAACTGAAACAAAAAGAACTCAGAAATTATCTGTTACTTTATATATATATGTATTCTGTATGCATATACAAGTGTGTATGCATCCAGATTTTTTTCCTTGAAATAATTTTTGCACTGTAATTTTTTCACTGACAAATGCCACCAAGATGGTCCATGGTAGCTTTGTCAGAGTGAGTCAACTTGGGGATTAGCACTGTCAAATACAGAGAGTATATCAGTCACACTTCCTTTCTATAGAAAATGAAGATGCCAGTTTGATGAAAGGCAAAGCATGTTTTAGTAACTTTCCCCTTTTAACCATCTCAGAATAGAGCACCTAACAGGGACAGCAGCCTCATAAGTGAGTTCATTGTTCCTCGTTCTGCTGCTGCAGGCTCTGCTGGAATTAACTGGGTGGGCCACAGCACACAGATTTACCTGGATTTCGACAGCTGCAATTCTGCTACCAGTGCAGGGAGCACAGCAAGTGTGGGATTTGAAGAGAGCCCACCAGACACCCCGTGGGCTTGTTCATGTAGCTAAAACTGGGTTACGTGGGCTATGCCTATGCCAGTGCAGAACAAGCCGTGCCTGTGTGCTGGCCCCAGGGGCAAGTGTCACAACACAGCTCAGGTCTACACAGCCACATTCTCTTCACTCCCCAAAATAGAGAGGCCTGGACTTTAGTGCCAACTGGGAGCCATTGCTGACCTTTGGTGTCCCCAGCCTATTCCCTGGGAGAGCAGTAACTGGCATGGGCTGCAAGTGGGCTGGGGGCCATGGCCACAATGGGAGTGGGCAACCATGTGCCAGGGCTGGGGGCCGTGGACTTGTCGTGGCCATCAAGTGATGTCTGCACACAGGGCCGTGAATGGCAGTGACCAAATGAGCTGAACTAAAGCTGCCCTAAGTGTGCTTCACCCAAACTCCCCTCAGAGCCTGAACCTAGGTACAGCCTAGAGCATGAGCAAGAAACTAGATGAGGTTAGAGTAGTATTCACACTGATCCTGGCTTTAAACAGTATAATACCAGTTTTTTCACTTCTCCATCCTGCTGTGTTTATTATACAGGAAGGGAAAGTGTAAATCATTTCTCTGTGTTTATGAATTCCCAATGTGCATTAACATTCAGTGCAATAAACTGGAAAATGCCAAGTACTATTTTAAAGCTTCTTTTTCCAGAAACATGGGGCTCATATTTGGTGCTTTTCCTTGCAGGCACTATAGCCACAAAAAGAATAAGGAAGAATACAGGATCAATAATAGATAGAATTTAGAATGATTCTGCAAGCTTTTGCAAGTAGATTTCTTAAATCTTAATATGTTAAAGAGAGTTATCTCAGCTTTTTACTTTAAGGTAAAAGAAAGTGTCTTCTAATTAAGGGAATGTTTTCTCTAGCTTTGGGGGTTTTTATACAAGTTAATGGTAATGTTCAATGTTTTTAGTTTCTTGTAGTAGTAGAAAAGCAAAACTTTTTATTTCTAGAGGTCTATAAAAGGATCTGATTCATTCTCCAGGAATCAATGATTTGATAGAAATAATAGCATGTTCTTTACCTGCATCACTAAGAGTCATTGCACTGCTTACATGGGAACAGATTAGAGTTCATACAAAAATCTCCCAGAACCTGAGGATAAACAGAAATTTGGATGTGACCAGTAGCATGACAACAGTGAGTGGACATTTAGAGGAAGAATGTTGAAGGAGGCAAGTTGAATGCCATCAATTCTTTGAAGCTGAGAAAAAAAATCCCTTGGAATTTATCCTTAGAATCTCTTGCGATGCAAATTCACACACTCCAGTGCTTGCCAGGATTAGAGGAGGAAATAGCAGGTTCAGGACTATTATTATTTGAGGAGATAGTGGTTATGAATGCTGCAGCTTCCCAGGTAGGGGAGGAACAATGCTCCAGCTGAACAGAGATCATGTTGTATCGTGGCATCAAGGTGCCAGAGGGCTCTAGTTTTCTATATATAAAATATTAACACTTCAGTGGGAGGGAATGAATTAGTGGCCAAAGCAGTGGGCTGGAGTGGAGTAGCACACCTCTCCTTATTCCCTGTTACCCAAGCTATATGCTATCCTGTTTGCTAGTTCTTTTTTGCGTCCATCCTACCAAATTCTCCTGCCGTGGATACGCCCACCCGAGCACATTTAGTGCTGTCGATGCAGTTTCTCAGGCTTGACAGCAGGGTAACTTAGTCAGTCTGAATTATCTCAAAATAACATGACAGAGTCAAGAAAAAGCAAAAGCTCAGAAATGCTGGTGCTGTTTTGTAGGAGAAGGTGATGGGAAAAATTGAGGAGAGGCAGAAAGAATTTGTTGTTTTTCCAATAACATAGGATAACTTTCTCCACAAGCCCTCTACTGTCTTTGCTTTTCCTGTATTATTCAAAGAGACAAGAACTGGAGTAGAAACACAGAGTGAATTTGAATACTCACCCAATGTGGGTTTTGTCTTATGAGCATGACTTAAAAAGCACTGAAAAGTTTTAATTTCTGTATTTTAGCAAGTGCTTTGCCGAATCTGAAACTCACACGCGGAGGCACCTATAGATATGAAGCACCACTCACTAGCTGGTAGGCTTTTTTCTTTCGAGTTATTGGGAAGGATTACATCTCAAGAACACGAAAAGTTGAGAGCTGCTAAGTGTTTCTGAAGCATTAGAGCAATTTTGCATGGTTTCTGCTAATGGCACAACCCAATACCCACTGAAGTGGGAGAGGAGAGATACTCAGGGCCAAGCCACAGATATTATCTGATTGATCATGTTTAGCAAAAACATTCATTTTCCACATTAGCAGCATTGACTAACCAATAGGCAAAGCCCACAGAACTATTTACATTACATCAACCACAATTGCTAAAGACCTTTGGAAATGTACTGCAGTAGTTTTCCTTAATGTCATTAAATCCTTGAAAATAATCGAGCATATCACTCACATACCAGTCCACACAGGTATGCCAGATGCCAAACACCTCCAAAAGTTTTCAAACTAGAGACATTTAAATGTACTCAGTGTAAACACTGCCTAAACTACTCTGAAACCGAAAAAACAGCAAAAGCACCTGGGAAAAAATGAGCTTCCCATGAAAAAAGGATAGAATTTATATAAAGAACCTAGATCAATCTAAACTTTAATTTACAGTTATAATGATTGCCATAGTAGGGCAGCTGTGCCAAGAAAACTATAGATAGAGAATCAAATCTGATATATGCAATGGCCACTTATAAGAGTGTATGTGTAATATGAAGTGATGAGAATTTGTGTTCAATAACAAAATTATCCTTGTGAAATTTGCAGGCTGTCCAAACACACTGTGCTCCATAAACATATGAACAGTGGATAATTTAAAGGACAAAAAAAAAAATCATTATCCATAGTCTGAGGCAGAAAAAATATTCCTTCTTACTCCTCATAGTCAGAGACACAACTATTGAAAATGCCCTCTCATTAAAAAAAATAAAAAGAGAGGTAAAATAGCTTAGACATATGAAATGTATCTTTTAAAAAATCTTTCCCAAGGCTATCAACAGAACTGCCTGTAGATATCATCACTGAAGACTAAGGCATGTATCCCTACTGCAGGAAATTTCTATAAAAATGATTATGAGGATATGTATAGTGTATGTACATTTTCGATGCCCACTTCACTAAGGCACTTCCAAACTGCAAAAATATTACAATACAATCTTGGAAACTTTTTTTTAATGAACCAGCTGGCTTTCTTGAAACCAAACTAAATCCTTGTATGCTTATATTTTCTCTTAATATGTATATCCCCAATTTAATGGAAGCAAATTATTACTGTGACTGTTTACAGCTGAGTGTTCTTATTATTACTGACACTGAACTGAAAAAAGCAACCCTGCAAAATGCAATAATTATGCCTGTGAACAGCAGGAACAGCACAGGGAGAGTCAGGGTTTAGTATTGTGAGACTGGGACGTGACCAAGCCATGAGACAGACTCTGCATGCTCTGTTTCCAAATTCGTGCCTTCTCACAAATACTGTTACAGCTACTGAGCCTTGACGCCATAATAAGAAATAGATTTATTCCCATTTCCACTGATGACCCAGTAAGAATGACTTAAAAAGTTATGTACTTGGATCAAACAGTTTTTTTAAAAGAAGAATACCTGTGGGAATGATTTATATTAAAAAGAAACATTCTACTGACAGCCCTAAGTAGATCAGCAATCCTTTCTGAATTCTGGGAGACTGAAATTTTATCCAGCTCTCTGAATTGACAGTCTTTTATGAAATGGTATGTCTGCTCAAGTGCTCAAGTGGTTATGTTTACTTTACACTGTTCATTCAGCAAGTCCACTAAGCATGGTTTGTACATTTTAAAAGAGGGCCACAGATTTTTTATGCCATATCATAAATACTCTTTGAAATATAAGAGACTACAGATAACAAGGGGAGACCAGAGATAACCAGCCTCTTTCTGTACCTCGTCTTCTTTGCAAGGTCACAGAGGAATTTCAAATGCGCTGAACTTCGAAGCATGAGTCCCATTAATATTTTTTATTATTTTGTGGTGAAAATTTTTTATTATGTTGTGGTGAAAATAGCACCCCAATAGAAGACTTATCCTTACTCCTTCAGTGTGAGCACTTCTACAGAGCAGGCACCATCCAGGTCTGTGGGGTACCTGAAGCAAAAGTCGTTGTGCAAGTACTGCTGCCCCTGTGGTAAACCTCAGAAGCAATTTCCCAGCACACTGTGACACTATGTGATAGCACAGGACCAGATTAAGTGCAGAACACTTCATCCATCACTCATCAATTAACTGCAGCTGTTGTTGAAAATGTCAACAAACCAGTGAAAACAATATGATTTATAGATTGCCCTAAAGTGGCTCCCAATTCTGCACACTGTCTGGATTGTAACAGGCAAAATACAGTAAGTACCTGTTTCAAGAATGTGTTTGAATCCTAAATTAATTGTCAATGTACTTTTCTTATCCATCATAAAATAAATAGGAAGCTTTAACAAGTTCTGAAAACCAAAATGATTCCTAGGAAATCAACAGAAACTGAGAGGTTTTTTTACTGACGGAATTTAAATAATTGTCAGAGGAGCTGTTCTGTGAAACACTCAAGAGGATAAACCACTGTCAAACAATTACACAGTACTCTCAGCACTCAGAAACATAGATGGTATTTGCAGGTAGCTAGTTAGTATAGGAGAGCAAATGAGCAATAAACCACAGAAGACAACCAGTTCATCTGCAAGAATACAAGAAGATAAATGGCCTTTACAGGAGAAGGTCACTTGTGAGTCCTTATAGTCTGGCATGTTAAGCATTATTTGCTGTCATCAATAAAATCTGCTTTCCAAAGCAGTGATAACTGCTGTAAGCTGTTCTCATTTGTAGTTGAAACAAAGAATTCACAATGGCATTTCAGGTTCTTTTCCCTTCCTTTCTCATGCTACTCCTTTTAAAATCAATTTATCTCAGCATTTATTCAGGTTTTTTTTTATTTTGGTCTGGTTTTTAATTAGCTGTGGTTTTAATTTTGAAAGTGCTGAAGGCCACCAGGAGAAAGTTAAAAACATAACTACAGTTTTCAGGCTATTAAATAATTTAAAATCATTGGCTTTTTCATTCTGACTTTTGCAGCTTTCCTACAGTTTCCAGTACAAAGAAACTGTGTTTCTGAAACCCAGCTCCTGATCCAGGGTCAGCGTGTGATAAAAGGACTCTGTGACAGTGGTGGGTTGGCCCAGTTATCAGCTGAGCACCCACACAGCTCTTTACTCACTCTCCCCTGCCCAGCAGGATGAAAGAAAAAGGGCAGAGAACAGGGATGAGAAAACTCAAGGGTCAGAACAAAGACAGGCAACTCCCTAACTATGTACTGCTGTGTGAAATCCAGACTGGATTTGAAGAACTTAATATTTAATTATCATTTTGGTAATGGAAAACAAACAAACAAAAGGCAAACATCTAAAACACCTATCCTTCCTCGTTGCGAGGCTTCACTTCCAGCTGCCCTCCTCACCCCTCTCCACCACTGCGGTGACACTCAGGGCCTTCAGGGACGCAATGAGCAGCTTGGGGGAATGTGGTCACAGGTGTAGCTGTTTCTTTCTGCAACTCCTGCCTTTTCATGCTTTCCCTGTGCTCCAGGGTGGGTCCTCAACAGATTTCAGTCCCTTTGGTGGTGTGACTGCCCTGCCATGGAGCACCTCCTTCTCTTCTAACTGTGGTGTTCTCTTTGTTGCTTATCATTATTTTTGTTCATTCCTCCTTTTGCTGCTCCCACATTCCCCCTTCTGATCCCTCCCCCAGCACTATTTTCTCATCTTAAGTATGTTTTTACAGAAGTGCCACCAGTTTGGTTGAAGGGCTCTGCTGTGTCCTGTGATGGGCCCGTGGCAGAGACATTTGGAGCTGGCTGTGCCCAGCACAGGCCAGGCCCTGACCTCCTTCCACAGGAGGATTGCTCCCCTTATTACAAAACCATGCCACCTACACCCAGTGCAGTCAGGAATTTTAATTCAATGCCAAGGTACAGGGAAGAATGTAATTCTCTTCCTCTTAATGACATATTCCCCAACTAACATTTCTGTAGATGCCACCTCAGCCCAAAACTGTAAAACTTTTGACAGGAAGTTTTTCTGGGTGTACCTAGTGGGACTACCAGGCACGTTTGGCCTCCAAACTCCAAAAGTAAAGCACGCAGTTGTGGGTGGAGGCACTCCCAGGTCCAGACAGGCAGATTTCATCATAGCAAAGCTCCAGGAAGTGAAATAGTTTGCAGATAAAAAGTGCTAAATGCTGTGCTCAAGAATGGGTACAATGCAATACACCTCCCCCTTACCCAAAAGCAAATAATGTATGCAAGCTCTAACAAGGAACCTAAATTTCATATCGGCCCTGATTTGATGGGTGTGTTTCAAGCTCACTCTTTTTGCTGTGGAGCACCAGTCAGGTCAACTTATACGGCAGAAGTCCAGGAAACTGTAGCACACAAGGGATGCTAGCCAAATTTAGAAGAGAAAAAAAAAGAATTGGTCAAACAGGGTTATTACTCCCTCACACTACTTATCCCTCACTGACTGATTTGAATTGCTTCCCTTCTGTTTTAGGTAAGCATAAAATTAATTTAGGAGAATGGAACAGGCTTCTACAAATATTTTTCACATTATCAATATTCTTGAAAAATATATGCTGGCTTAAGAAGATGAAAAGAGCAACAGAAATCTCAAGAACATTGCCATGTCCAGCCACTGCTAAAAGTTTCATATCTATTGTGTTATAAGAACCTGTGGTTGCCCTTTTGCATATAAACTATTTGCAGTGCATAACTAAGGGGATGGCAATTTTAGTAATAATAATGTAATTGCTCTTTGAGTAATTGTGCATATTTTATTAAATTCAAAAGCTTTGACTTTGATTTACAGCAGCATCAGAAAATGTTTTGATTCTACAAAGCACAGTTGAAGACTTTCATCAGCCTACAGCCTTCAGGCACATAGGTCTCTTTCCAAAAATAGGTTAACTCCTTCTACCAAATGGAGAACACCTAAATCAAAACTTTTCAGTGTATATGTCTGCTATGTATATTGTGTAGCACAGAGAGTACTGCAATTAGTCATCCCTTCCCAGTGGTAATTACTGGAAAAAGTTTAGACTTCAGGAACAGTGTGTCTCTTTTCAAAACCTATCAATCATTTTTTAAATTCGCAGATTATATAAAACATTCTGTGTGCTCACAGTCTGTTAAATCTTATTGTTACATCTAGCCTGAGGACCTCAGTTCACTGGAATTTTAGCAGTGCAGAGGGATTTAAAATTTATATATGAAGTTGCTAACTTTATTAACAGCTATAGTCTTCTTATGTTTTTCTGTTTTCTTTATTTCAGGAGCTGAACATCAGAGTTAAGTGAGTCATTAGCATCCCTGTTAAGTAATATTTGATAAGACAGACTTCCCCAGGCAACGTGTCAATTTTAAGCTAATTTTTTACAGTTCTAAATCTGTAAATAAGTAACTTTTACAGAGGAGATATTACATGGAGAGCTAAACCAGTCAACCAGCTTGCAAAGTTTTATTTTTGAACACACAAACTCTTTTGCTGCTGTTCTACAACTATTGGCTGTTAATGTATTCATGTTTGCTTTTGAACAGGTCAAAATACCTCTTACCCTTTCAAAGCATAGAAATCATAAATTAGGGTGTGGGGCAGTCATGATAGTAAAGGTAGCACTATCTTCCGGTGACTGCAGCGAATTGGAAAGGATGTGGTGGCAAAAACCCCAAAGATTGTGTTAGCCTTGATCAGAAGCAGAAAAAATTGAAGGTATAATTCCTTTTCTAGGGTACGTTTCAAAGCAGCAGGCAAACAACTGTTCATATGAAACTTTCAGTGTCTATCAATCCATTGATTTACTGTAAGGATACAAGAAAAACGTGCCTGAACTGAAACAGCCTGAAAACCTCTTTGTTTCTATTTTTCAGGGACATTGAAAGGTCTAATTAATGAACAGTAAACAGACTTGTTACTTATTGGCCACAATAGTAGCAATGTGTGTGCATGATGACAAAAACAATATGCACCATAGTGCAAGGTGAAAAAGGGAATTTTTAAAAGAAAGTAATATCTAACTTTATGACAGAAGTTACTGTCAACAATGCCTTGGGTTTGGAATAAGCCCCCAGGTATAATGATCAAGGATTACACATAACATAACACAGGTAAACTAAAACTGTGTGCCACATGAATCATCTGTACAGAATGATGTTGAGACCACTGAGATTAGCTAGCAGATGTAACAGCACACTTTTTAATTGCTCTCAGTCATGGGACTGTCAGTCTAGAAAGAACTAGTCTCAGGATATTCCAGTATCAGGACATCACCTCAATACCCTTAAATGTCCACAACCATGGCCAGTATTCTGCATTAGATGCACATTGTATGACCTTTGTGGATCTGTGTGAGGTAGGGAAAGGGAGGCCAGTGCTGCACAGAACAGGAAATCCCACTGACAACATAAACTAACCATTCTGTTACTTAGTGTCACTGTGCAATGGGTATATAAAAGAAAATGCAATAAATCACATAGTTTTTATGTGATCTCATTAAATGAGCCATAGGAGCCATGGTCACAGGAAGCAGTGGAACAGCATACTGCACTTTTTTGGTTAGCAGAACTTGCTGCTAGTCTTTTTACTATCCTTTCCAGGCATCTTTCTGAACACTAACTTACTGTAATGAAGAACTGCACAGACAATTGTATCATAGCCATAGCAAGGAGAAATCCTCAACAGTCATAATCCCAGGTCTTTGCACTGAAGTCTTTCTCATGGCATTCAGAATAAAATCCAACAATATTCTTGTAGAGAGGCGGATACGTGCACCCGTCTATCAGCAGGCAGGTTTTAAATATGGCAATGACATTTCCAGCATTTGCTCTAAAAAGCAACAAACCAGAGTGGAATTATCTCAAACCTGGTATTCAGCAACTTGCAGTAGACTCAGAGTACTGTTATTTCATATCTTGTATTAGTGAATTATTTCCAGTCTTGCTGTAGCTATTGCTGCTGTGGTTCCCTGTGTTGGAATGCATGTTTATCTGCACATTCCCTTTTACTGAGGTTTCCTCATATGACAGCAAAATGAAAGGAGATACATCTTTGAAATCGTCATCGTCCAGAATCGAAGTCTACAGTCTGCTGATGTAAAGTACTTCAGAATAACGATCACAAATATACTACCAGGTAGCCTGAAAGAGTGATATAGGATGTATCTTAGTTTTTCAATGGAATGTTTTGTAAATGCATTGGCTCAGCTCCGAACAAACTCTCTCACTTTTATTGCACAGAAAGTGCATCTCTGTAATAAAACTTGGTGCTAGACAAAGAGTTTCCAGCTCAATCCGTGCCAGTTAGCACAGATTCCAGAAAGACCATTGTCTCCTGTTCTGCTTGGGCAGTCTCTTTGTCCTACCTCACAGCAGCTTTCAGTGCTCGAGTGCATTCTGAGATACTGGCTTGCACCCTGAAACTAGCAGGATTGTGTCAGCATGACTCTGCCCCACCACCAGTCAACTCAGCCCCATGCTGCTACTATCGCTTTACTACTTTCAGCAGACAAATCAGTTTAAATGGAGTCCCTTGGGTAGTTTCATAGTAATCCTTGGAACAGTACTGGATGTGTTCACTGACCATGAGCATGGTCACGGATGAGAGCAAACCAAAGCCTGCATTAGGACAGTCCCTTAGTTAAAAAAAGAGCTATAAAGAATACAACACCAGTCAGGGTTCAGGATCTGCTCTTCAGGGAATACTTTGCCAACACATTACAAGGTTGCTTCTCTCACCTGTGTTCTACACGCTGTAAGAAGAGATGTACTTGGAGCAGAGATACAAATGCTCATGGGTCCCGTGGATGTTATCTCCCCCTACAAACAGCTCTCCTGAAAGAGGCTAGCATGGCCATGAATACACTTCCGCTCAGACAGGTTTACTTGTAAATTTTAAGTTAAAAAAAAAAAAAAGAAAGAGGGAATAGAAGAAACCAAAAAAAACTATTTATTTAGTTCCCAATGTCTCCCCTCCTCAGTGGCTCAGTTGTACTACTCACTGCTGGGTGAGGCAGGAGGCAGATCTCCCTCACAGAGCTCCACAAGGACTGACCTTAGAATTTACTCTGTTATGCTCATGGTGAACACTGCATAAAGCCCCAGCACAGCACAAAAAGTGCAATAAACCCCAGCTCAGCTAGACCTCCAGGAGAGGTATTTTTTGTACTCCTCCTACCCGCTATGGTCAAATAAAAGTCAGTCAAAAATTCTCTCTCCTGGCTTTTGCAATATGGGAGAGTTTTCAATCTGATCCCTTCCTTTTCCGTGCAGCAGTGACCTAAGCATGCTCAGTGCAGCAGAGTCACACAGAGCAAACAATGTTTTGTTGGGGCAGAATTCAGCCATGTTTATTTACATAGCTAGACTAATCACTGCAACCTTCTGATGGTCACCATGTGTCTGGCAAGCTTCAGCTGCGGTGTTCTGGGAAGCTACAGCCTTGCTTTCTCCCATGCATTCCCCTATGCAGCCCCGAAGGAGAGAGGGAGCACTGGGAGACAATGAAAACCCAGCTTTTATATCTACACATTAGAACAGTTGAACTTTTGCTCCCTCCTTATTCTTCCTGTCTACATCCTGCAAATCCAGCAACTGCTTGAGACTGTTCTTTGTACAGAATATATTCTGAGGTGAAACATTCGTAGGAGCTAGTGCTGCATGCATTTTCACATGAACTATCGCACTTAGAAACAAATGCTATTTAAAGTGGTTTGTCCCAGGAGTCTCTCTCAGTTAGCACAATGCACTTTCCCAGAAGGGGTTCAATTCCAGGTCTTGAACTTGTCCCACGCTCCCAGACCTTATGGGCCAAAGAGAGTGGCAGAGTCATTAGGCCCAAAGCCTAGCAGAGAGCTGGTACTCTGATAGCTCAATTCTGAGCCATTCAAAAATGAAGTTTATGTATCCAAAGGGGGACTCTAACTTGGCTTTTGTCAATCAGAAGCCCTACTGCCTCAAGGAAAGGAAGTGGTGCTCTAACCACTCCTGGGAAAGAAAACAACGGTCCATTGCACTTTTTCCCTTCCCAAAGAAAACCTCTAAGGAGATCCATAATTACAAGCAGGGGGAAATTTGAAAGAGCAAACTGAAAAATACAAAGAGTTTTGCTATTCTTACTGGTTTTTGCCATAAAGCTACTCAGAAACCTGAAGGACTTCAACAAGGACCTGATTTTTCTTTTTTTTTGTGGTGCTAAAAATCTCTCTTTTGTGAAGAGTGTCCAATTTGGAATGATATAGGCACGGAAGTTGATGGGGAATGTAAAGGATGGACAGGGAAGGGTGCCTTGGAAAAGAAAACCTTTGTTTTGAATATTCTCCTCTCTTCTCCTGTATTCTAAAATTATCTGGCAAACAGTGCAGATGATGTACAGCTGTCGGTTTCCTTTCAAATCAGTGATGCTGCATTGATTGGCACCTCTGGGGAAACCTGTGAAGGTTGTGGCAATCTAATAACTGCAATCATCTACTTCAGGCTCAAGAAAATTTCTTATTGAAAGTTTTCTGTCTGGCTTCAGAAAGTAATGTTATGATTTTCCTATGTTTAGAATGAGGGTTGAGGAACAAGGGCTCAATTTTGGTATTATTATTTGTATTTCACATGCAAGATAGAAGTCATGGGTTCTCAGGAAACACTTCTGTTAATGTTCTGAGGAAAGAGGACAGAATCACCCTCATTGCCCTTTCCCTGTTTATGTGCTACTGAGTTTCCCAAACATCCATTAACAAGAAGAGAAGCTGGAGTTTTGACTGCTGTCTGGGAATTTCAGAACATAGACCAGAATAAAACTCGATATCATGTGGCTTCCATGCATTCAAAGATAATTGATAGAGAAAAAGGCTATTACCATGCATCCCTGGCAGAATTTCCATTTCATCTGTTCCATCGTTCATGCATGTGCAAGTACCTGTCTGCAGAAAGAAAAGACTTAATTTTGAGATCAGACACAGGTTCTTGCAAAATCAATTTTAAAACTAGAAGGAACTTTAATAATCTCAGATTTAATCTGCATGCAAGCGGTAGGGTTGGCAGACAGCAGATCTGTGTATTTTCTGTTTCTAGCAGATATTCAAGGTTGATACAATAAGTACTACCAGAAAATGAGAATCATTAAAGAGACCATTTGACAGACAAATGGAAAGGCCACATTGCCATCTCTTTAACAGTCGCCCGATGTTTTTGGCTCTTGCAGCAGACTATGACTAACTACAATCAGTTTATGTATTGGTACTTACAGACTGGCAATTTAATTTGTGCACAGCACTGATGCTTATCCCAGTGCTTCAGTAGCCACTTCTCTACTTTTGATAAACTGAGGAGGAATTTTTGACTAAATGCATGATTTTCTTTTTTTAAAATTTCAGGGTAATGCTCCCTAATTATACACTCATCCATTAATTCCAAGATTTTTATACAGTACGAGAGTTTGCAATATATTGTTAACAATTTTGGAGCTGAAGCCCAGGATCTGTTCTCAGGTGGAAGGCCTTGGATATCTGCTCTGCTGATGGAGAATGGCCAGGACATCCTGGGTAATAGCCCTGATACTGAAGGCAGCAGAGTTGCCTGCGTGTGATGACCCAACTGGGCTCTTCAGCTTTAATGATACAGAGGGCAAAACTGATGTGCTTCAAGTTCAAGCATTATATTGCTTCAGGGCATTTCTTTGTGGGCGTGCAGTCATAAGCAAACACATTTGATACTTAATCAATGATCTTTTCATTTTGACACCTCCCCACCTCCTAAAGGAGGCAGCCGTCAGGGCATAGGGAATGAAATGGGGTCACTGAACTATGGTTTAAAACCTTTCATCAGATTGAAAATAGTTTTCCAATATTAACAATTAATTTAATCTCTGCCTACAGAGGTTTTCTGGGCTAGTACTCAGACAAAACCTCTATTGGTATGAGAAGATAAGAGAACATATGAGAAAGATTGTTCCTGTTAAGCCTTTTGAAAGATTAGCAGTATCAACAGTGATTTATGCTCTTGCAATTTCCATTTGCAACCTTTAGTTTAATCTCTTCAAATCTCTGCTACAACACTAGAGGTGCTTATAAACTTTATATAGAGTGGAGTATGGAGTTATAGAGGAGTTAAACTGGGCTCTAGGTACAAAGAATTTATTTATTATTCTTATTTCAGTGAGACATACATTTCAGAGTATATATTCCAGGATTTAATTCATCCCTTGGGTCTCCAGAGTGCTCTCAGGAGATTTACACTCCACATAATCCCACTAAATCAGTGCTCCTACTCCACTCCCTATCTCTAGCTACCTGAAATTGCTGTGCTTGTTCTTATATCATCACTCTCCCTCAAGGCTGTGCAAACCCCCTCGTTAATCAGAGTAGAGATGGTGTATGTTCCTGATGGGGAGCCAAATGGAAGAAATGAATACCAGTCCTGACACCAAGACCTTACTGACAACGTGTGGCCCCATTGTTACACAGAGCTGCTGACAACGCACCTGTGTGCTGAAGGGCACAACACAGCCCTCACTACACAAAAGAGAGCAGGAGACTTCATGTGCAGTAATTATGCTTTCCATTGTCATCTCCCTTGTGATCTCCCCCTCTCTAAAATATCCATGTAAGACATTCTGTGAAAGTTTGTTCACTTTCCCTCAGAGAAGTAACACCATACCTGCACTTTGAAGTCTGAAAGGAGCCGCCTGCCCTTTTAGTGAAGTAGAGGCGTTGGAATGGCAAGAAAATCACTTCTCCTGCTGAAGTAATTTTGCTTTTCCCATGTCACTAAGAGACACAGGAAAGAGTGAATGGTGTTTCTTCTGTTTCAGAAAAACCTTGATTTGTGTCCATGTGTTGAAACAAAGATAAAACTGGTTGGTATATGTGCCAGCATGTGACACTATTACTTGCTGTAGAGTCATGAAAAATTCATGCAGTATGTATCAGTTAAGAATGTCTTTCTTTCCTTAGATCCAAAAGGCAATACTTAAGTGAAACATTGATTCGAAATAAAAATATCACAGAGAACTTGTGCCTAGCATGGTACATTGCACAGCCATTTAAAATTAAGAAAGGAAGAAAGGCCACATTAAAGGGAATGCAAATTGTATTTAATTTAGTTAAACAGACAAACTCTCCAGGGCAGGAACTGTCTCCTTACTTGTTGGTGTAGTGCCTTACACAGCAAAGCTATTACCCAGTGAAGCCTTCAGACCCTTGAGCAACACCAACACTCGGGATTTTGGAAGTTAAGGGAAAGGCTGAAGCCCCTAATTGATTTTCATTGGCATATCTTATTTCCTCTGACTTTTGTTTATACCTTTTGCATCTCACTGTACTTAAAATACAAGCAAACCCTACTGCAAGTTACATTAGAGAGACTATGCTGTTAAGGAATACCATTTTCTAATATTTGTTAGGAGGACTGTTGTGGTACACAGGCCTTTCAGTCGTGTCCATGGAGAAATGTAAGAGACGACTAGAATAGCAAAACGATTGCATGTGATACTTTAATGAAAAACCTCCAAAGAGGCCCAGTTTGCAATATAATTTGAACTACTGCATTTCAAACTAGAAAATTATCTGCCTAATAAAAATATCACTGGTTTCAGTTCTTGTATGAGTAGCCACTTACGGTCTTCTATTCTATTAACAATATCTGCACCAAAAGCTGTGTATTTCTGTACAGCTGAAATATTAATTTCTCAATTATAATATTTGTGGTCTTTAACTAGTGACTTTATGTAAAACAAAACAAGCCTATGAAGGATTTGTGCAGTTGTCTGTGCTGCCCAGCAAAGTGGGCAGTGTCTGCCCAGATATGGTATGGGAGGGGCTTTGATATATAGAAGCAGTAAAGAGGAGGCACTGGCAAGATTTAGGGATAGAACTAAAATCTGTAGACCAGCTAACAGAGTTGAAAAGGAGTAAAAATGTTTTCTGGCAGAAAACCCCTTCTAGAGGTGTTATAGCTCTTCCCTCTAAGTTTCCATCTATTTTTTCCCAGTGCACTATCTGAGTCTGATGAGTGACCCACTTGTGAGCTTACCATCTAAATCTTGCCCTCTTTCATATTCCGTTTTTTTCTTGCACACTTCTCTGACCAGCCACTTCAAAAACAAGCAGTAGTAACCCTCCTTCCCCATTTCAGCTATTGCTTCCCTGCTGTGGGTATTTAGGCATTGGAACAGATGAATGCTAAAATTAATTGTATCTCCTAGCAAATTTTCTACAATTGCCTACTTTCCCCTCTTCCACAAACTGAATGTATGCTTAAATACACCCTGACTACCATCTTCTGAATGTTTTACTCTATTTTAATGAGGGAGAAGCTGTGCACTAAATAGCAGAGGGTTAATCTTCAGGACCTTTTTATGGCTCAAGTGATCTCATTTTAAAAGTACATGAGTTACAAAAGACAATAATTAGACATTAAACAATTATGAATGTAGAGGAGGTTGTTCTTGTATAAAAAGAATACAGAATTAGTTTGATAGCTCTTATTTTGTACATTTGCAGTATTTTCTGTGATTATAAGATTGCCTGTCCAATGAGAAAGTTTATCCATATTCTAGTAATTTTTCTCATTACCTTGAAATTTAAAGATAAACGCTAAATTCACCTGATAAATGCTAAATGCACTTACATGGTAATGTTGTCATTTTATTGTTCTGCTAAATTTGCATTCCAAACAATAAGTGTCTTTCAGTGCTGCCTAAGTTAGCCTCAGACAAGTGATTTTTTTCTACCAGGAATGGCAGATTTGCATTTGACAGTTGGCACTGTCATTTTTTTCGTTACTGGATCAAACCTTATTCAAATCACATAGATTCCATCTGTCAGGGGTTTTCTTTTAGAATTGAATAGCTTACTATTTGTCACCCATTGTTAGCATGTTGGGGAGACTGTGGAACTCTTTTCAATTTAGAGAGGTAGTTCTACTGTGCATGGCTCCCACAAACACAGTGCCTTTCTTATACTTTCTTAAGAAAAGTCACCTAAATCATTTGGGAATACTATTTTTCTGCATTTGATGTATAATCACTTACCTGAATACTGAAATTTAGTTAATCTTCAGTAACAACAATAAATAGGAAATATTTCAATCAGAGAGTTTTCTAGAAGCTACAAAGAAGCTTTCTTACTGGCTGTGATGTCCTCTGTGGTGAGGTCGGTGATAGGTCTACATGGGCATTATACAGTGAATCCTTTTGAACTGTTCTTCACAGGGAGAAATCCTTTGACTGGAAGTGATTATTAAATCCATCCTACAACACGCTTATTTTGAAGTTTCTGTTTGCGGATGAAGTATTAAAACATGTACAGATTTACTCAATTTAAACTTGGTGATGCTTATAGCAGCCTTTTCTTCCCATTAAAACTTCTGCCCTGCTCTACCCAAAAACGCAGTCCCTTTCCCTTTCTCACTCTAAAATCTCAATACTGAGACTTCATGATTTGAGGGCTTTTCACTAAATAAGATCAGAGCTTTCCAGCCTTTAGAGACAAGTCTGTGATCCTTTCAGACTATGTGGAAGAGTCTGGCTTACTTGGATATGCATGACCTAACATGATGTGAACATCAGGTTCCTGTTGGACTGACTGTTAGTTTGGGCAGGGAATTTAATATTACCAAACAGATTTTTTTCACTTCAGAGTTCATATCCATCAGCCCCCTTCCTTAAGCTGTGAGAAGGTCACTGCCAATTGAAGATCTGTGGGAACCCACTTATATGGGGCAATAGACAAGGATCTGGGACTAAGATGGTGGTACAAAGGCAGTGGCCTGGCAAGAGTTATCTTGAGTGGTGTTGCCAATATCTGTCAGACTGTGTTGAACTCTTCAGCTCATGACTGCTGGCAAGTCCAAAAATTAGTGGTGTTTGTTTGGCTAAACAGAGAAAGAAAAAAACTGCAACTTACAAGAAAAATCTTGACTCAGGTTTCTCCACCTGTCTTTCACATCTCATTAATAAATTCAGAGACAAAGAACACCTCAGAAAATACTGTATATTTCCTTGTCCGAATTTCACATGACACAGTGGATTAATATTTGATCCTTAACAACACTTTGCCTACTCTTTCGTTATTCAGAATGCATGCAAAAAGAACAAAGAAATACACAGACAACGTTAGCCTGTTAATATTAACTTCTCTTACAGAGCAGTAATTCAGGAATTGCTTGATTGATATGGGTCTCAGCAATAAAGACTTTGTGTTAGTGAGATAAGAAATTGATTGATCCCTCCAAACTGTCCTCCCTACCTTTAATAGGCTGTGTAAGGTATGCAATACAAAATTCCCTGCAGGATCCTTATGTGATTATATGTACAGTACCAGTGACATTTTAGAGGTTTTACCCTAACATAAGCATGATTTCAGATGCATTTCTTTCTGACAAACTTCGAATAGAATTGATCATAACAGTGAGAAATGTGAAAGACCTGTGAGGAGACTGTGTAATAAAGGGTTCGGTCATCAGATATGCTTAGATATTTTTCTGTGCTTTCTGCCAGTATAGTTCAATGTTTTGCAATGTAATTCAGCTTTCCCTTTAAAACCAAACACAAAGATCACTTGTAATTCTTGTCAAACGCCACGTAAGTACTGCTTTGCCCTTCTGCTCTGCCTCTCAGATCAAAAGCTTCTGCAAGTATTTAATAAATATTTTTCCAGCCCCCTTGGAGGCTAGCTAATTAAATTGCATGGCTTTGGAGATATATGCGGAAGCAGACTCTGAAGTTGAATAATGTACCAGAGAAAAGGGCAGAAGTCTGCATCTTAAGAACAGAAAAAAAAATGCAGCTACTAGCCATCCATTTTATGTGACTGCCTCTCATCTTCTTTTGATTAGAGATATTTTTTGACCATATACACACGATAGTGTAGTGAAACCTGATGGTTTATCTTCCTCAATGTGAATAATTTAGAAAATTTTCATCCTTTATGCCTACATTAACAGGATTTCCTGATATGGCTCCTCGGTGAAATGATTTCTACACTCACTGTTCTGACTGCTCCCTGGATGCAGACCCTAAAGGTGTCTTTGGTGGAAAAAGCAGCTTTGTGCTTTTAGAAAACATGATCTCACAACTGAGCTCTTGAGGCTGGATTGATTTATAATTGAGGCAATTCTGATTCTACACCAGAATTCCAGTTTTACACAGCTTTGCAAATTCACTGCCTTACAGGAAGGTGCTTCACACTTAGAAAGGAGTTGATTTCGTGCAGCAAACTCCTTTCCTTGACAAGCACATGGGACTAGCAATAGCAGTGTTGAACTGGTGGCTTTTCTGTGAGCAGGGAGCAGCTTGAGCTGCCTGGGGTGCTGTTCCCTAGGAACAGTTCCCTAGGACTGTCCTGGGGAGCAGCAGCCACAGTTCTGCATCACTGAGGACGTTAAGCAGAGGAGGTCTCTCATAATCCTCTTGCAGGGAGGCTTGGATGACTTTTGGCTTTTGCTAGCTCACTTACAGCCCCGGAGAGTGCAGCTGCCACAGCTTTCATCGCTGGATCTGGCAGGACTTGTGCTCCAGTGATGAAGCCAGGACACTGGTAACAAAATACTCTTTGCCAGCTTTGCTCCACAAGAAAGGAAACAGATTCATTCTGCTCAGAGATAGCAACCCAGCATTTTATGTGGCAACCAGAGCTATTCTAAGCACAGAGGCTGTCAGATTGCAAATATTCAGATGAGGCATCACAAGAAATATAATGTGAAAGAATCCTACTGCTTTCTTATTAACACAGTATTCATCATCATCTGAACTTTAGCATAAGCTCAGGCACCAGTTGGCCATTGTGTTAATCATTTTTATGTCTCAGCTCCAGTCACAGAAAAAAGGGAGTTAAATAACTCAGTTTACAGCTACTAAAAATAAACTTGCAGACTTGCTGGATTCCTCCACATTAAAATGTAAACAACTGTCAGCTCTTCTGGAAAAGCTAGTTTTGCCCTGCTAGTGACTTCCCCAGGAGAATTTCTGTGTTTTTTAAAAGTTTTATGCTGAAGCTTTGTTTCCATAATTGGGACTGGCCAGTTTTCTCTCAGAAAATTGAAAACTGAACTCTTTCCAATTAAAACAATTGCTACTAGAACTTTGGCACACAGACTATGTAGAGAACGGTGTGAGCTGCTTCAGTGGGAATTGCAGCCAATCATTTTCAAATTTAGGTGCCTCAAGAGAGGCAGTTTAATCCATATTTAGACACCTACATTGGAAGTGTCTGGTCTGGCTTCACTGCCAGCACCCACAGATCCTATGGGTATCTTCCACTGTCTGTCAAATCCAGGATATTGGAAAGCAAATCTCTATCTTTTAGGGGCCTAAAATAAGAAATAATTTTCGGCATTAAAAAAAAATTCTCAGGCCAAAATTTTAAACGCTTTGATGGAAATGTTCCTCTTAGGTTGTTAACTGCTTTTAAAACTAGTGTATTAAGCATGTCTCATTGCTTTAGTGGCCCTACTTGAGATGGATTGATGGAGAAATAGAAATCCTGGGGTAAGAAAACAGATAGAATATAATTGATTTACTGAAAATTGATTGACATACTGCATTTAGTTTTGGGTTGAGGATCTTTGCATGGAAATACTTGGTCTATATTATCAAAGTGTGTGGAAGTCATAGTGCAAATAATACACAACAGTTAACCAGTCAAAACATTCATCTGACTACCATATACTTCCCTACTATTCAAACTGGTTTGGAGGATCCCTTTTCTGCAGGGTTTAGACATCTGTCAGTCATGGACAACTGTTATCTTACACAATGTCCACGTCTCACACATACTTCTTTAGACCTGGGAAGTAATGAGTAACATTGATAACTATGGTAAGTTGGTAAATGGGTTAACAACTTAAGTAAATGTATAAAAGAACAGTCAGAAAAAAACAAAGTAAAAGAAGTAATGTTTTGTCTTTTACTCTGAGGAGAGGAAAAGCAACAGAACAGATGAAAGATTAGAATATCTCTCAATGAGCAATGCAGACCATCCTCCTATCAGTGTGTAATCATGCAATATTACTGTCAGCTCAATGAAAGCCTTCAAAGGGGAGAGGTGGAGATTCAGGTAGGGGCCTCCAGGGAATCTCTTCTAGTGGTTCCCTACCATTAGAAAGCTATTCTTCCTATTAATTATTTTGCAGACTTAAACCTATTCCTTTTTATCCTTAAAGGACATGGAAAACAGTCCCTTAGCTCCATGGAATAGCCTTTTAGGTAGCTGAAAACTTACAGCCTCCCTCTGTGCTCGCCTCTTTTTTTTAAAACACATGGACTAATTTTTTCATGTAAATCTTTGTCTCCTAGCCTCCAGCCTTTTTCTTTGTTCTCACATGAGATCTTTTCAATTAGGGGACAAAAATCTTCGCAACTGGACAAAAGTCAAATCTGAACAAAAAAAAAAAGCCCAACTCTATGAAAAATGGCTTCACAACTAAAGTAATGATTGCTTGAGAAATTTTTCTTTTGAATCTGGCACTAATTTGTTTATTTTGATATTTGCTCGTTCAAGCATTAGAAAAAAGAATGACCAACTTTCAATACTTTTTATAAGGTGCTCCTTTCTCCACAGTGTCATGGCTGTTACTCTTTTCAAGGTAGGGTACTGCTGATCTGCTTAATCATTCATCGTGCTGAAACTGTTGTAAAACTTAGATATTTCTCTGTGCTTTTGTATTGTTCTCTGAATTTCTTTTTCAAAAGTCTTCTTGCCCTTCCTGTTGTCACCTTATACCTAGGCGGCTTTAAGTGAGAATTTATGTAGTCTGCCTAGGAGTTTATATAGTTCAGCCATTTCACGTTTGCATTCCATTAGAACTTGGGCAGGTGCCATCCAGTTCTGGTGGTTTGAGTATTCTGTCAATTTGTTCTATAATCTGTTCCACTAACACTTCAGTTTGTGACAGATTCTCTAACACCTCCTCTAAAAAGAAGAGTTTCAGCATGGAAACTTCCCTAAGTTTGTACATGGCTTTTATGCCTTGCTTATCTATTGGCTATCACACTTCTCTGGCAAGCTTTCTGCTCCTGATGTGTTTGAAAAAGAATTTATTATTACTTTTTATGTCTTTGCAAGTTTTTTTTCTCAAAGCCTAGTTTGGCATATGCTCACATTTAACCTGCCAGTGCTTGTGGCCTTGTCTGAGACCTTCAGCTGGGCAGAGCCTCAGCTTTACAAAGGCAGACTTTTTGTTCTTGAAAGCTTCCCTGTACATTCAACCAAGGCCAGGTTGGAGGAACCTTTGAGTAAGCTGGTCTGCTGGAAGGTGTTCCTGCTCACTGCAGGGAGCGTGGAACTAGAAGATCTTTAAGGTCCTTTCCAACCTAGAAAGTAACTTCATGACTATGACTCTATGACTCAGTTTAGCTATCCTAATTTTATTCCTTTAGGGCTGGAGGCATACTGCCCTAAAATGAGGACAGCTTCTGATACAGTGTCTTCAAATACAGTCCATGTCACCTGCAAAAATGTCATACTTCAGGCTACCCCATTTACCAAAAGTTAGAAGAATGATTTTGATTTAATCCCTAGAGAGTCCACCGTCTCAAGTGGTGGTTTCTTACATATTTGATGTTTTTCTTCCATTCTTCTTTTTTTTCCCCTAAGAATGCCCCCTGCAGCATTTTCATAGAAAGCATTAGCAGCCGGTTTCCACTGTGGTTTATAAAAAGTATTTATTGCCTTCTCGAACAGACTCCTTTTGTTTCTAAGTTATTTTGTTTTGGATTTTTCAAGCGGATTTTGGGGCTTTTTTGTTTTCTTTGATGTTGTTGGTTTTGTTTAGTGGGTTTTTTTTTGTTGGATTTGCTTCAGTTTTCTGCTTGATTTTTTTTTGGTGGTGTTTTATTTTTCCCCTTGTTCCCAGTAAATCAGACCCTATCTCTTTTTCTCAACCATGCATTGCAGCTTTTCTTTTCTGCCCAAATTTGGCCCTCAGTATGGCAGGAAGATTTCAGAGATTGTGAATTTTGAACATCCTGGTTAGCATGATTTAACTTTTGCTTCAGAACCTCTCTCTTTCCCCACTGCTGGTTTGAAAGTGCTAAGAGGTTAAATCTTCTACTTTACATATAGTCTTATATGCTTTCCATATCATGATATACATGGTGAGGAGATTACAGAAATTTACTTGCAGGCTCCTTCGATTATTTTTATTTATGAATATATATTGATTTTAAAAATTTGCTTCCACAGAGAAGAATTAGCTAAGGAATCCATCTCTGCTCTTTAATCAGGAAAGCACATTTTATGAATTACACTATTTCTGTATATTTGTGCTGGAATCAGGTTTTAAATCCAAGATAACTAAATTAAGAGATAATAGCAGATTAGCACTAAATAGGGAATTTATCAAGGCAAACAGTCTACTGAAACAAGAATTGTCCTTACACTAGGAGACTTAAATATATCTCATATTGCACAGTTTTACTGTTGACCTTCCAATGTCCTTAGTAAATATTTCTATTTAAATTACTTTGCAATGATTACCTCTGTTTTTTTTCTTGTGTGTGTACGTTCTATTCTTCAATAGTGTTTTTTATGTGAGTGCAGTTTAAATTATTTGGGGTTTTTCTTTTATTGTTTCTCTTTTCCAAGGCTTTGAAATTTCCTTCCTTCTGTTTAGAACTCTTTAATTTCATTTCTGAAAATTAGGTCAAAAATGAAACTGTCAAACTTCAGCTTTGTAGACCAAGCTTGAGGTAAAAATCACTGAGTGTTTTGTTGTTTTATTTTTTTAAATGGGAAATTATGATAATATATATGATGTATATATTATATAATATATAATATATAATATGATAATATTATGAGATATAATTCAAGTATAATTTTCATATACACAAACAGTTCACACTGCTACAAAAGCATATATTTTTTAATCAAAAATAATAGATTAATTTCAATGTATTAAGGTAGGACAATGCACCAGTGATGAGTATTCCAGAAATCTCCAATGATTTTGCTTTATTATGTTATCAGTGTTTATTGCAGGCAATCTTTTTCATTCTGAGCTTCTATTTTGTATACATTTCATGCTCTTTCAAATTTTCTGTGAGATTGTTATCTTTATAGTTTGCAGGCTTCAGGAAAAAAAATCCTATGAAAATAATTGTGCCTCAATGAAGNTCCAAGGCTTTGAAATTTCCTTCCTTCTGTTTAGAACTCTTTAATTTCATTTCTGAAAATTAGGTCAAAAATGAAACTGTCAAAATTCAGCTTTGTAGACCAAGCTTGAGGTAAAAATCACTGAGTGTTTTGTTGTTTTATTTTTTTAAATGGGAAATTATGATAATATATATGATGTATATATTATATAATATATAATATATAATATGATAATATTATGAGATATAATTCAAGTATAATTTTCATATACACAAACAGTTCACACTGCTACAAAAGCATATATTTTTTAATCAAAAATAATAGATTAATTTCAATGTATTAAGGTAGGACAATGCACCAGTGATGAGTATTCCAGAAATCTCCAATGATTTTGCTTTATTATGTTATCAGTGTTTATTGCAGGCAATCTTTTTCATTCTGAGCTTCTATTTTGTATACATTTCATGCTCTTTCAAATTTTCTGTGAGATTGTTATCTTTATAGTTTGCAGGCTTCAGGAAAAAAAATCCTATGAAAACAATTGTGTCTCAATGAAGAAAAAAGGTATAGCGAGAGTTACATATTTTCTGTCAAAATTATCTGAGTAAGTCATAGAATAAACCCTCTTAAAAACATATAAAATAATTATAATTTTTAATATGTTTTGGTTCAGCTTGTCAATAAAAAACTAATTTCCCAAAATGAAGAGCTCTTGAATTTGCAAATCTGTACTGGAAATTCCTTTTGATGGTTTTGGTAATGTGCAGCTCGATATTTGGCTGCAAACGAAGCAGTTGGATCAACATCTTACTTCCAGAGAGCAGGAACAGCAGCAAAGGGAGGGGAAAAACACTTTGTTGTTCTACTTCTGCGTTCTCCAAGGAGTGGGACAAAGCTTTGATCCAATGAAACTAGGCACAGTATATATGTTTCCTCAAAAATCCCACATCCTGGTAAACTTCAAAAAATACCTTCACACAGGTCATAGAGCATCCCACCATTTCAGTGCTTTTTCTTCATATCACAGATGGGACAGAATCTTATATCAGAGGCAACTCCCAGTTCCTCTTGCTCACAAGAATTCATTAAAAGGAAGGCTCAGTGGGGAAGAAAACACAGTAATATTTCCTTCTTTAGAAGATCATATTGTGCTACTTTGTTCATTATAAAAGTTTATGTTAACTCCCACTTAATGACAATAAAAAGTTCATCATTAAATTGCACACATAAATGTGTTGTATTTTTAAAAAGCACCTTCCATGTAAACAAGGTGATACTGTGATTGTAAATCACTGTGTCAGCTCTGATGAAAATCAACATGTCAATCAATCAACAACAATCAATAAGCAGCAGCTTCACCTAAGCACAATTTTTCAAGAGCTGGAAGGCTCTTTCTGGCCACAACAAACACTCTTTCAGGTGCATCAGGCTTTCCTGTCAATTAGAGTTGGTTCAGTATAGCACAGTGGGCACAGACAGCAACCACAACCAGCCATCTGTGCTTTAAAATGAGGTTTTCCAGGTTCAAATCCTCATCAATACAAATAATTGTACTCACCACGGAAATCAGCTTGAAAGTTAGCTGAGTACACCTGAAAGAGTATGTTTGTGAGAGAACTCCAGGATTGCAACTTCACCTGCTCATACTTTTTGTCAGTTTGTGTTCTGTATCTTCTCAAAAGAAGTTGACCTCAATATTTTGCAAGTATTATTATGAGCATTATTTCCCTTTAAATGTTAATGAAAAAAATATTTCCAGATGCTCCATTGCCTTGGTATGCTGCAAATACTGAGTCCCCTGTGTCCTGCAAAATTAGATTATTCAATGGACAATATTCATCAAAACTTTTATCTTGAAGAAAAATGAATTTGTGAACCAGTCTTTCAATCTGTTCCTTTCACGCAACTGCCACAGATGGTCTTTATTTATGTAATTTTTAAAAAAAAATTCAAAATGGAATTAAAAACTCTAACATGTCAAGCTTTTAAAACTCATTAAAAATTCAAAACAATTTTAACAGAAACCATTGAGACTAATAGAGAGCAGCCCAGAGGGTAAACTAAGTCTCCAGCTGGCTGGACATCTCTGCAAAGAGAAAACGGAGAGGCAGTTTGTCTCTCTGAAATGTACCGCCAGAACAGATCTCCCAGACATAAGAACAGGAGCTAGAGATTTTGGCAGGTTGCTCTGAACCACTTTATTATGCTAGTAGACTTGAGTACAGTGCTGTAATTTCTGCAGAGCAGGCTGCTTCTGCCACTCTACTTGAGATTTTCCACCCAAACATGACAAAGATAATAGGAATAAAAGAGGGTAATTATTCATGTAGGTAACTTAGTAATACAGTAATATAGGCCACAGAAAACATGAAAAGAATATGTAACACTGAAACTAATTAGGTCAGAAGTTCATAATGAAAAACCATGGCTGGACAAAGAACGGTCAGCTCATTTATAATAAAGTAGCATTAACAAGGCTAGACCAGGCTGAAGTGAAAATTAAGTCCAAAGAAGACGAAAAAAATCTCAAACCATCAGTCTACTAAAATTCTCAGTGATACTAGACTTTTCCTCTCAGTTTTTGGAATGCAACTGCTTTAAGCATTAGAAACCAGAATAAATTGAAATTTTTCAAGGCTTGCTTCTGAATAATGGATTTGTATGAAATCAGTCAGCCAATGATAGAGACATTGATGCATTTGTTTTATGTCCTTTCAATCACTATCAGTTTGATATGATGTGGCTACTGTTCTTCTTAAGGCTTGCTTAAGTTTCACACTATGGTTTCAAACATGTGCTTGCCCTTAGTAAGAACAGAGCCAAGAGTATTTCACCCAAAACGCTGAGGCATGCATTTGGTGCAGAAAGTTTTCCTCGGTTGTGAAACCAAGCTGCAGAACAGAGGTCCACTGAAGGTGGCTTGGCCTCACTCACACTCTCTCCCTGGGAAGGTTCTAAACACGTGAACTTACAATGAAATTTAATTGTAATGAGATAGAGAAGAATTTTATTTTTACTGCAAAACGCCCTTAAAACCATCTATTCATTTGTGCCTGCTTGTCTTCTATTTATTCCCAAATGTGGAGATTAGGTAACAGATTGCATTGCCATGTGAAACTGAAAATGCAAATAATCTGCATTTTTTAACACTTTTGTGTGAAAGTTCCACAAAATGAGAGCATGAATTGTGATTTACGTTTGTATTGAAACTAAGTGGCTGGGAAAAGCAAAAAATAATTCCTCTAAAATTCCTCCTGCAAAATGTAGATAAATGTTAAACTAATGTGATTAGACAATTAGGTGATATTTTAAGATATTCTGCACAAACACTCTCACTTTGTGTTTGCATCTAGTTATAAGGTATGTCTATTTTGGCTCATGAAGTTACAGCTCAAATATAGCAGAATTTCAGGTACTTAGTTTGAGTAAGACAGTGATTGCAGTTAATGAAGCTATAAATGTCTACTAAATAATCGCACAGAAAAACCTCTATATGCAAGCCAAATGCCATAAATTTTCACAATTATCTTATGAGATAAATGAGACACAATTAGAAAAGAACATTAACTTCCCTGTCATCTTCAATTCCAGTAGATGTTTGTGGAATAACTATTTTTTAAATACTCAAGTGTAACATCCACATAGCGGTCATTGCTACGTGTCCAGAAAACATGCAAATATAGATTATCTTTATGTTTTTAATCTATTTGAAATTAATTCTGTGAAGGACAATCAGAAACGGAAAAAAATCAAAAAACTTATTTTTATCTTAACCATCAATTAGTCTGTATCACTGTGGCCATCTGTATGTGTTCAAGATTTTGACACATATGACGGTAATATTTTTGCTGAAGGCATAATGAAAGCATGTATCATCTGCAAGCAACAGTCATTTCTGGACACACGCCAAAAGAATGATGTCCATGGAAAAGAGCAAGAAAATCCTTGCTGCCTTTTCCTTCGAGGACAAAATTTATTTTTTCTAAGTTTATTTTTTTCTTTAATAGATAATTCATTGGGGTGACTGTCCTACAAGGAGACTAAAGAGCAGCAGAAGAGAATTGGAGTGTTAGGGCAATTCAGCATGTGCAGTGGGATCAGCCACGATTGTTGGGAAATACACAGTAGCCGCCATTGTGGATTTAACTTCTTGTACAGTTCCTAGCACCCTCAAGGCAAACTGGCAAGTAAGGCAAGTGTGAGGCAATTGTTCACCATCAACACAGCAAATATAAAAGCCTTATACACAGTTAATTTATGGGCTTGCTTTGAGAGGAAATGATCTTTTCTGAGAAGCTGAACAGCAAGTGACTTCTTGGTTTATGACTTTGAATAACCTCTTTCCCTTAATTTAAACTTGTACCTAGAAAGTCACTATGTATTTAACCTTCCTAATAACACCATATGTAGGAGTCTATACTGACTTGACATAAAAAAATTTCTCCTCCTCTACTACCCACACAAAAAGAGTTACTGATGATCATTTTAATCTTTAGATACTGTTTAGAAAAGTAAGGAGGAAAAAAGTTTCATAATGGATTAACCTTCACATCTTGTCTGAAGTAGGAGTCCTGTAGAAATTAATAATTGGCAGCTTCTAGATCTTTCAAATTCATGAAACTTTCCCACATTTCATAGCTTCAAAAATCCTGTTTATTTGATGTAAGTTAATACTCACATTTCTTCCAATAAAGTCCATTTGTCACTAAAGTAGGAAAATAAATTCAAAGTGCAGCTATGTTTTCTTGCATCTGTATGTCAGGAATATGTCTAAAATGCTCTGAGCACCACACAGACCCAACAAACTAAAATGACAGGGATGCAGACCTCAGAGAACACAAGCAATATGGAGAACATTTTTCCATTCCACTCTACACTAGCCCTCTAAAGCTGAAAGCACTCACCTACGTTTCATATTAGACACTGTTGCAGTGGGCAGTGTTGGTTTTAAACCAAAATGATAAAAACTAAAATGCAGGAAGTGCATTTTCAGTTAGTTCCATCACTACACAGGTAACCCATTTGCTTCATGTTATCCATATTAGCAAGTATGTGCAAGCAGAAGTTTTTTTACCAGGGGCAAGAATTAGGCTCCTACTTTTCACTGAGTTTGAAAACACTGAGATTTTTCTGGGTTTCAAACCAAGGAGAAATTGGTTTCTCTTTCCAGTCATACCAGAAAGGAAATAAGCCAGCTTCATCTTTCTGTTCTAAAAACACCAAGGAGATATATCTGTATTTTAAAGCATGTATGAAAAGGAGAGCACAGAATGTGAAGTGGCCCTTTGACACATCAATAAATTCCACCTAATCAACGCAGTTTGTTTTCCCTCTTACTCCAATTCAATGAGAAAAGCCAGAGTAATCTTTGCAGCTGCTACTTTTCAATACAGATACTCAGAGGTACACATTCAACAATATGTCCTGGAAACTTTTAAATGTTCTGAAGTCTTGTAAAAGAATAAATCACACAGCAATAAATCCATTGTACTATATTTGGAGACAAGGTCTGTGAATATACACTGTTATTTAGAGGAACAGTGGAATCCTGAAAACACTTTCTATTACCCCTTTTCCCCCTAAATTTTTAAAATTAGTACACAGTCTGCAAGTAGAAACTGCTTTCTTATCTTTTTCAGCTTTTACATCTATCTTGGGTTACTTTAGGATAACAAAAAAGTTCTCCTTTGCCATCATCTGTAAAGGACTATAAATATAAATAAGATATAAATAGGCTTACAGCAATAATTTTGAGAAAAATATTTATATATTTTATATAACTAATTCTAACAAATAAATAGTTATCTAGTTGTATACTTTCAAACAGAAAGTGCAAGTCTTTGAAGTTTCTGACTGCATGAGGCCTCACATAAGTAAATACAAAATCTTAGAAAAGAACCAAAAGCAAACAAACAAACAAAACCAAAAATCTCCCACAAAAAATCCACAAAAACCAACTAAAAACTCCACCCCAAAACCGCCCCCCAAAACCCCGCCAAAAAAACCCAGAAATTTAATTTTAAAACAACAGAAATTTTTACGTAATAATGTGACTACCATTCCCTTCTTGCCTCAGCAAGGAATTGTATCACAGATAATGTCTTCAAATGCTGTGAATAACAGACAGCAAGTGTGATCTTGAATGAGTCATATTTTCTTTATACCCTCGTTTTTTCTTTGCAATACTGGAATAGTAACACTTTCTTCTACTCACAGAGGGGCTATTAAGAGAAGCATATGAAGAGCTGTAAATTATCTCCAGGTAGACCACTGTAATTTTCTGACTAAATATGAAATTTAGCAGGATATATGCCTCTGTGACAGGGAGGTTTATTTATTCATATCAAGGGAAAGCTAGTATGGCTTTTCTTTTCAGTGTTTCTTATTCTCTTATCCTTTCCATTGAATATTTTTCTTAAGTCCTTCTGTAACATTTTTTGCAATGATGAATTACCACCACCCAAGAGTAGTCTGACTTGCCTCCTTCACCTTCAGCCAGAGGTGTAATCTTCCCTGTTTTGGTAATTTGGGTGGGAAGGTTAATATAACCTCATGAGCCTCACATTCAGTGTGCTCATGTAAGGAACAGTTGGGGCTGAAATCCTATTTCTGAACATTTCAGTTCTACACTTGACATAAATGGATCCTGTGACAAGCCACTGCCGTGGCTGACCCCAGGGTGAAGTTTGTCATATCCATTTGAGAAGCGTTTTGAGGGCAATTACTCACAGCAGAGCTGGCCAGCTAGCACACAGAGACAGGGGAAGGAGAAAGAACTTGCAAGGTTTGCTTGTGTAATGACATGTACATCATGTTGTCATTGGCTTAACTAACTGTGTGAATGGCTAAGGGATAACTTCCCTCTCTGTTTTCTTTTAAAAGAACACATGATAAAAAAATCAGCACAGAATCACAGTTAAAATCTGCAAGTCACTGTAGTTAATACTGTATATTGACAGCATTTCCTTCAGGAATAAATGAAGAAATGTCATTATTTCAGCTGTGGATGTGTGAGCAGGCAGAAACAATTGAAAAGTGCTGGAGCAGAGACCCTGTGGTGTAGGAAGAAATACTATCTGAGTAGGCTATTCTTTTAATGTCCAATTCTTTACATCATTGATGCTCCAGTAGTAGGGGGGTTTTTTTGCAGTTCTGCTTTAGTCTTTGTTCAGTTTCTGAAATCAGTTACATATCAGCACAGCAAGGAGATAGTGCCATTTCAGCATGATACAGCAGTGAGAGCTTTCCTCTGAGAATTTTGTGCAGTGCTGCTCTGTGTCTCTCATGGCTTCATCACAGAAATACCAAGTAGCTTGTTGGAAGGGATCCTTCTGCTGTGGATGCGAGTTTGTAAACTCTAAGCTTTTTTTGCTATATTGGATGCAAAAGAACTAAAATACCAAAGGAGCTGGTGAAACTCCATCTCATTCCAGCTTGCTCTTCTCTAATAGGGCCTGTTGCTTGTGTTAGTTCCACTTCCAAGCTACATGCTGCCAAATGAGAGGAAAGAAATCAGGTCATCCATGAGTCAGTCTGCCCACTCCTTTCAGCTGGCCAACTGGGGCAACAGAGGTGTAGTACGCAGACTGATATTCAGCTGGGTTTTAGTCTGCTCTTAAACAGCCAAAATAGAAGGGAGAGGAGTATGTGACATTGCTTGTCATTCTCTGTATTTATGTAGGACAGATCAAATCCCCCCATCTGTAAAACCAATGTGCAAACACACAGCTCGATAGCGTCTATACTTGGGATAGACACATGACAGTATTTCCCTGTCAGACACACTATGTGCTTATTAGTTTGCCCAGTTCACACTGGGTGAGAGGTATTCTGAAAATAGAACTAATGAAGACAGGGTTTTGTGAGAAAATTACTTCCTGAGCCTAAAGCTCACTGGTTACTATTCCTCTGAAGCAGCAAGTAAAGGTGCACAGTTGGTTACTCTGCTGGCATCTGTCAGGATAAATACTTAAAAGGAATAATAGTTGTTCTTAAAACTAGAGAATAGGAAACAAGTAAAAGGAATTATTTGCCTACGAAGAGAATTGAAATTCAAGAGCTAAATTCTGGCCACACTCCAGTGGGATATGAGTGGCAAAGATTATAAGAGTCATGTAATTTTTATTTGAAAACACGAAGCCTCTTATCTTTAACACATTTACCAGCAAAATAGAAAGGACTATATTTGGCTTAAAAAACCAGAATAAGTCCATCGCTTTCTAGAAACCAGATTTTAAAATTATTAAAAGGGTGGAAAAACGCATCTTTTTAATTTCTCAGCCCTCCTAATGTCAATACATACTAGACTAACATTGTTTCCTTAGACTTAATGTGAAAGTTTATGCCAGACAGAGCATACTCTTTGTGACTCTGCAACAGGCAGTTTAGAAACAACAAACCAGAGGGGAGAGTTGTATGGCACAGACAGTGATTTAAGTATATAAGAGTTTTGACTAAAACAAACATTTTAAGGTAAACATTTTAGGCAACAGATAAATGGTCAAATATCACGGAAAATAGCAAATATTTATACTATTCAAGGTGAGTTAGTTAGAAATAAGAGGTGGGTTGCTAAAAACCTACCTTGAAATAAAAGACTGGAAGCAATTTCTATTTGGACAGTGAATAAGGAATAAGCCCTCACACTGCAGTAGTAATTGTGACCCCTGTCATATGTGCAGAAGAGATATTAGAAGTGATAGAAATTCCACTGGTGTAAAACAGAGAAGAGTAGAAGCAGAGCCTTCACAGAATATTCTGGAGCAGTTTATCCCTCCTGGAGGTGTGCAGTGTCAGGATGACCTGTTGGTTGTTTGTTAGACATTGTCAAGGGTAAGTAGTGGCTCCATGTTTTGATTAAATATTAGCTAGTGGAAGGTCTAGAAATTCCTATCAAACAATGCAATTGGTTTAATAAACGCTCTGGAGAATGAAGGGCTTAACCATCAGTCTCAATGGCTGTTTTGCAATCAGAGAAAATGGGCTCAAATATACACGAGCATAAATAGGAAAGAAAATCTGGTTTGACTGATTTTTAGTAGTTGTTCCCAAACTGCAAAGCTGTGCCCTAAAAGACACAGTCTGCAATAACACTGCAATAAGATTTATATTCATAAAAAATTAGCACGTCTGGGAAATTTCTTCCAGTGGAGTTGAACTAATGAAAATTATACTTCTGATTAGATATATAAGCAAAATTTGACCACTACACGAAGCATTTTAGATGCAGAGACAGACAAGCACAGCAGGTCTCCTTGAAGTACCTTAAGCACTGTATAGCTGTCAACTCCCACATGGATTTGGACAGATGACAGTGTTATGGGATCTTAATAAGTGATTTGAGATTAACAAATATGTTCAGACATGCAGACCATGAGGTCCCTTTTCCCATCTACACAGCTGGATGATATTTTCCAGTACGAAAGAAAGATAGATAGATAGATAACAATTTATTAAAAAGTTAAATAACAATTTATAACTAGAATAGAGAACAGAAGCAGAAAGGTTAGTGATTTGTCTAAGAAAAAGTGACAAGAATGGTACTACTTTTTGTCCAAGAGGATCTAATATGAAAACAATTGTAACCATCAAACAGAATGCCCAGACTAGAATACATGAAGCTGTCCAAAAAACAGAAATCAAAATAAAACATTATATATTGAATAAGAGTCCTGTCCCTTATGTAGAGGCACATCGCCTCCTTTCTTCTGAACTGGTGACAATTAAACTCTGAATTAATACAGCCTAATTGTTGGGGAAATTTTGTCACTGGTATGTATTTCAACTCCATAGGCAGAGATGGAGGCTCCAAGACTGTCACATTCCTTGCAAGTGTTTAGCTCCATAAACTGTATCAAAGTTATGAAGAATAAGCCATATTTTGAAAGATGGAGAGAGATTTACAGAGAGAGAAGCATGGGCTGTGGATCTCATGTGGACTTTCCAACCTTGAACTCTAGGAGCTGAGATTTTAAAGCTGGGATTTTCAAGCTGGGATTTTCAGGCACAGCCCCGTGTTCAGCATTTTTTGTTACCTAGCTATTGAGCATTGTATAATAAACTGCATTAACAAAGGAAGTGATCACAAATTGCAGCAAGCAAAAAGCCAATTAGTGATAAGAAAAAAAAAATTCTCCTACAGTGAGAGTGGGTAAACTCTGGAACTGGTTGCCCGTCCCTAGAGGTGTTGTAACTAATTGAAATTTTGCCCATTGGTACCACAAAATTGTCTCAGATGGTATATAAGGAATCTTAGTTCCAAAACCACAACAAGGTCTTTGCTTACCTGGATGCTCAGGAGGCAAAAGATTAAGCTCCTCAGCAGGTGGCTGTGAGTAGTTAATAGAGGTTTATCAACAGAAAATTATGCTTTACAGACCTTTTTCCTTTTACAATGTAATGGCTAGATGTGTGGGTGATTAAACAGTTGTCTATGATGCCTGTCTTGGCTTCAGCAAGGCCATTTTTACACCATCTTTCATTCTATCCAAGATGGAAACCTCACTTTCCGGGTCAATTCCTGATTAGATTTATAAAAAACTGGCTGGGTCGTGAGGGCAGTAGGTAATGGTCTCTACTAGAAATTCAGCTAAAAATGGATTTCCTCAAGGGTCTATCCTGTGAACTGTCCTGCTTTGTATCTTCACCAAAACCACGGATGAAATGAGTGGTGAAGCAAATCATACACTGAAGAACAGGACAGCTGTTCAGAGATTGACTACAAAACTGGGCAGACACAGAACTTAAGGAATGCAGAAAGGTCAGAGGCAGAGTCCTGGGCCTGGGATGAACCAACTCTCTGCATTGTTAAAGGCTGGACAATGCCCATGTGATTAGAAGTTTTCCAGAAAAGGAACTGGGAGTCCTGGTAGGCAGCAACCTAAGCACAGATCAGCAAAAGCTAACAGCCACTTGAACTTATTAAACAGAACATAGATGATCAAGGAAGGTGACTGTCCCCCCTCACTCAGTATCTGTTAGATCACACCTGGAATAAATACTGCATTGAGTTTGGAATTCCTGCTGTACAAAAAAGGCAGTGATAAACTGCAACAAGCTCAGTCAAGTGTCACCAAGGTGGTCAGGCACTGGAGTGCAAGGCACAAGGGAAGGCTGAAAGAACTGGGTGTGTTCATCTTGGAAAAGCTGCTTTACTACTAACAAATTTCCAGTACCTGTAATAAAACTACAGAAAAGAGGGAGCCAAGATCTTTACAATGATGCATAATGGGAGGACAAGAAAGAATGGTCAGAAATTAGGAGAGAAGATTCTGACCAAACACAGGGAAAACTTGTTTATCAGAAGGGTGTGATGCCTTAGGTTTTAACTTTTATATTTTTCAAGTCCTGTACTGCTAACTCTGAAGTTTCCTGTAACCTGTTAAGTGCTGTTCTCTCATGCTAAGATAGACATAACAAACCTCTCTAACTTGCTCTCCAAGGACACCCAGACTGTCCTAGGCCCAAAAACTGTAAGCCATCATCTTGGGGAGAGGGGGGCAAGCTTAGGGATATTACATCATTAGCTAAAGTTTTAGTGGGCGAATTTATGCTGATATGCAAATGGATCAAACCTATAAAAGTGTGAAGAACTCATGACCTGTTGTCCATCTTGGGATCCACTGAGGCAGGAGCCTCTGGACCCCGAGAGTGCACCTGTGAAGGCCTTTCAAATAAATACCTTCTTTATTCGTTCATTCCTGTCTGGTCTCTGTTTCTAGGTAGCCATTTAAGGCATCAGATGCTCAAGCACAGGAGCAAGTTTCCTGCTCAGTGAAGTTGTGGCAATTCTGTCCTCAGAGACCTTGAAATCAAACTGGACAAAGTCCTGAGCAGTTGGGGCTGTATTCAGAGGTCATCTGGTTTTGAGAAAGGGAGTGAATACTTGAGCAAGGGGCTCAGTGATTCTATGGCCTAATGGTTACTGTGGTGTGTCTTCCTGGTTGTTCAAAAGACTTCAATGTAGGAACACACAGTTTAAATAGATGAGAACTTGAAATCTGCTTTTCTATCAAGATGATATTTTCTTCTTTAATTGCTCTAGAATATTACACATTTAACAGAGTTCTGCTGTATCAAAATCTTCTCAATGTCACTCATCGACCATGCCTTCCACAGTTTCTCTGATTGTGAACACAGAGTCCAGCATGGTGTTCCCACTGCTGCACAATACACAGAAACCCAGCTAGGTTTTTTTCATGTTACTCTCCTCTAAAAGCCTGGCTTTGACGACAAAGTTATCAGCAATCTAAGCCTATCTCTCTCTGTATCAGGATGAACATTAAAGGCTCCTGCAGTGGAGGAAGCTGCATTATATATTCGAGCATGGGTTTTTATTGTTCACTGCTCCTTGTCTCATCCTGTCTCTTTGTCCTAAATGTTCATCATAATAGCTAAGAAATGGAGACTGAATTGCTTTCCAGCTTTAATAATGAATCCAAAAGTGAAGGAAAAAGGTTTTGTCTGCAGTTTCTGGATTTTTTTTTTTAATAGCAAACATTGCTTCACATAATTCATTTATGTAAATATTCCCATGGAGTAACTGCGTCAAACTCCTTGACAACTTAGAACTGCTATGCTTGTGTTACTGCAAAGCCTTCTGATGCCTGATGGCTTTGGCAGAAATCTAGTAAACAGACATAGCTCAATTACAGGAGTTTTAATACAAAATTGAATTATTTTGTTCATAACATTGCTGTTCTGAATGTTTATTAAACTGTCCTGTTTTTCTTATGTGTTGATTAAATGGGAGTCAAACTGTTAAAAAATAATTTGATGATATTATGCTGACTTTTCTGCTGATATAAATTGGCACAGTACCAGGTTTTGTCTACTAGTTTCAGTAGAGCAGCAGAAATTTAATGACCATGCTCCATACCCTAGGCAACTTAAAGCAATTGAGCATAAACTTGAGCAGCTAAACAGCAGGCTGAAGAACCCAAGTGTCTCTGGTCTGTTTCCTTTGTTTTGTTTTGTTGCCTTTTTTTTTTTCTTTTAATTCTACTTACTTTATTTCTGTAAATAAATGTTTCTGTAGAGCACTTTGAAAAAGTAAGTAAGTGGAAAAATTCTGTAGTGCTGCTGTGCTTCTTCTGTGCTTTGGGAATCTCTGATACGAACGAGACAGTAATTAAGGTAATCTCAGACAATACAGGCATTTTCAACAAGAGCAGGTAATAATATCTGTTAAATTCAAGTGGGATTTTTATGTTAGAAAGCTTGTAAAATTTTTCAAGTTTTGTTGCTGAAATGTAATAAGACCTTTTCAAAAGCAATCTGATTTCAACATTTTTCAAAGCTCTAACACAACTTTCCACATTTTTTGTTATTTGATTGTACTTCTGCATATGATGAAACTTTAAAGGAAAAAACCAAGCAAGATGTTTCATGGTTGATGCACAGTCCTCTGACACAGAGGAGAATAAACTGACTTCCTAGCACAAGGCACCTACTTGCTAGTTGGGGTCAAATTCCTAAGTCTTCAGTACAGGAAGAAAAAGAGAAAAAGAGAGAAGAAATTGAACAGTTTTAGGTCCCAGGACTGGTGCTGGAAATGCACAAAAGTGGGGGGAATTGAAGCTCTTTCTGTTGCAGTGGGTTTCTGTACCAAAACGAAGGGCTAAAGGTAGTGCAATTCCTGAGACTGAATAGTTCTAAATTTATGCTGTTGTTTTCCATAGCTCACCGGTTTCATGGATGACTGCAGATATTTTTTTCTGCCTTTCATACAGAAATGAAATATGTAGGTGGCATGTTTTGAAGCAAGGGAGGCAGAGGAAGGTGAGTCCACAGAAGTTTGACTGACCTAACATCAAAGAATCAACTGTGTAATTTTTTTAAACCTGATGGCTGGCTGGTGCACAGCACAGCATGCTTCAAAACAAGGCTCCTAGGAAGGAGGTCAATCCCCAGGGCTACACTGGGGATGTCAGCCCTGTGATGTGTCCCAGAGGCCTTTACCTTTATTTGTCTGCACAGGTAGCAGGCTGGCAGGCACTGTTGCATCTGTTCAGTCTGCACGCCCCTTAGCCACAGAAAAAAAGGCATGGAGATGGGGAAGGAAAGGATGGCTCCCCATGCCAGAATGTCACTTTCAATACAGTTTAGAAGCACAGATATATTGTACACTGGAGAAAACAAAAAAAGAACTCCTCCTGATGCCTTAGGTTTTAGGTTGTTTTTTTATTTCAAATCCTGTACTGCTTAGTATGTAACTTTGAAACTTCATACAGCCTGTTAGCTACTGTTCTCACTTTTCTGTTAGAGATAACAAACCCTCTCTGGGCCTGAACTCAAGGACACCTTGTTGTCCCAGGCCCCAAAATATGTAAGCTAAAGCCTCTGACAGGGGTAGAAAATTTGGAGTAATTACATCATTGCCTGAAATTATAATTGGAGAATTAACTCTGATATTCAAATGGACCAAATTTATAAAAGTGTGAAAAACCTGTGATCCAGGGTCCATCTTGGGTGGAGCCCCTTGGAGGCTTTTGACACTCAAGGTGGACCTTTGAAGGCTTTTTTAATAAATACCTGCTTTTATTATCTTAATCTTGTCTAGCCTCTGTTTTCAGGTAGCCACTTCAAGGCATCACTCCCAGGTCTTATAATTTTGGTATGATTGTAGAAGACTTCATATTCCTCTTTGATAAATAGTCAGGTTTATCAAACCAACATAAATTTCCCTGTTCAGACTGAAGATCATGGGTAGCCTCCAAGGAGACAAAAGGGATCAGAATATGCAAGAACAGAGATCTAAGGAAGAAAGTTATGTGGGGTCTCAAGTATTCCACAAATGGAATATTTCACATGGCCCCATGCCAAGAAAATATTACTTTCTTGGTACTTCTGTTGAGAGATAGTGGAGATTTTGTCAAAAGCTGTTAAAAGCTGTTTTAATTGAAATTGAGAGGGGATAGTTGAATAGAGTACTACCTAGGATGCTACTGAATATTCCAGTGTTCTGAAATGAGAAAAAAATAACCCAGTTATGGGTGATAGCTGGTAAGTTCAGAAATCACAAAAAATCATAATGCAACTTACATTGAGCCTTTGACTTTTAATTGTTCGTAGTGACCTAACTTGTTAACATTTGTTTTTATGAAGAAAAAGTTCTATCCTGAGCAGAGAGACAAATGAGAGTTAAGATATTCTGTTTATTTCTTGAAAGGCAGGCAAGATTAAGTGTAGCTTATATAATACAGAAAAAAGCCAAACAGGAAGCTAGAAGATCAAGCAATTTGCAGGTGAGCATAGAACAAATAAAACACACCTATCTGTAAAAAAAAAAAAAAAGAAAGAAAGGAAGGGAAAGTGGGGAGGAAAGTCACATACTATTACACCAGCTGTCTTTTGATGAATCCTAAAAAAACACATTCAGTGAGAAGGTCAAACTGAGTGAGTGGTTGTGACAGGGAAAGCAATGAGTCTGTCACAGGCACCTATTAACCTTGAGACCTAATACTGCTTTGCACAAATAATGAAGATGAAAACAAGCATGAAGGAAGTCTAACTTTATGGATTTAAAAGTGCTCTGAAATATGAAAGGATAGTAGGTCTGAGTGTAAGCATTAAGGCATAACTTAACATGTTTATGTTTCATTCAGCTGATATAGATTTAGTTGAATTTGAATTTGGTTGTATTTTGATCCAGTTTGGACATCAGCACAATTCTAAGTTTGTTCCAAAGATGGATGTAGAGATGATCTAAAACGGAATTTTCTTGCAGTGGTAAAGAGGAAGAATTATCTTTGAACCACATTTGTAATTTCCAGCATTGACTACGAAACCTTATCTGCACATTAATGTAAAATTTCAGATTAATGGACATGATAGTTCTAAGAAATTTTTTGTTTCTGTTGTTCATACTTTTGTTGAACACACTGTTGTATGCAGTAGATTGTACCCTGAATTTTAAAAAGTTTTTCTCATTCATAGCTAAGGCTGATATGCTTAAGGAACCTAGACAGAAAAATGACTAATCATAATAATGATAAAACTCTATTGGTAATCTATTTTCTGTTACTACTCACAGAAATGTGAAAGCACTTACATAGAAAATGAGCAGTTCCAAGAATTAGAATATGAATAGCCTAGATATCACTGGAAATGGGATTTGGAACTATGGCAAAGCAGCAGTAATCCTGCCTTCGCAGCCCAAATGGAAACATAATTATTCTGTTGCTGAATGTTTGAAACACAATGACTCTATACTTTGCTTGGAAAAAACATCCTTGTCTTAGGTGACATAATTCGCTTCATCTCAGTCTTCCCACAAATCAGATTTTCCCTGCCCTCAGGGATTTTTAGAGACTTTGAACAATGAGTGATATTGACATACTCCTAAATATTCCTCTCAGATACTTGCTAAATTATTGATGTCTGTCAACTCAGTGATTATTTGAAAGAGGGATATTGACATAATGGAATTAAACTCTAAAGCAGATTGTTTGAAATCTGTGTCAACAAAATACAAGTAACAAAAAAAAAATCAAGAGAAACATAATGGGTTTTAAAGGGTGGTCTGGACCACAGCCTGAACAATGAGAGATCAATTTAGGATTTAAGAGGAAATTAATATTTTGTGAATAGCTCAAATTGCTCTGAAGGCAGTTGATTGTCATCAACTTCTCTACCAATTAGGTTATTTTGAGATAATTTCAGAATATATTTACAGGGATAATAATGGAATACTCAACTTTTCCACTGGTGAAATAATACTTTTCTCACAGGACAATCTGACCATGATAAGAGTTTTCTTTCATTTCTCAATTACATGTTGATATAGAACAGTGAAGAGAAATACTTTTACAAAGAATCTTCATTTTCCTACAAATACCTGACTGGGAATGTGTATACAGAGGAGCTTCAGTGATCTAGTGAAGGATGTAACACTAAGGCAGTTTATTTTATCTGGTGCAAGTTTGTCTGTAAACATTTATTGGTTTTGTTACAAAAAAGGTAACAAACTTCTCTTGCATCCCAGGGAGAAACAACATCACACCAAGTACTTGCTGACTGTGTACAAACACAAAAGATCCAACTACAAACAGACTGATTCCTGCCAGCTCACAAATCACAGAACAGGCTGGGATCCTCTACCAGTCTCACAAACTATTTAGAAGTGGAACATTTAACATTAATGTTTAAATACAGTAGTTTATTTTAGTGTTAGCCAGCAGCTTTTTTAGAGACAGTCTCCCTTGGAACCTGGAGCTAAACGAAGGCCCAAGGTACAGCACATGGGGCACTAGGTATCGCCAGAAAGATACTTTTATTTACAGTCACATTCAGCACTTCAGGCTGGCTGGAAGGAGAGACTGGAGTTTCACTCCATTCCATCCCAAGGACTGTGGGACAAAGCTCAGTTCACTTGGAGGGGGTACTTCAGAGCTCTCCCATAGATGTTGCTGCCCTTTGAAGGGCAATTATAGAGCCTCAGCAGACAGTCTCATACCACAGAAGGAAGACGACCTTCCTGTAACACGCCAGAAGAAGTCTTCAGTCAATTCTGTAGATTCTTCTTTAATCTTCTGTAGAAGATTAAAGCCTACTTTCATTTCTAAAGGCTAACCTGATGTCTTTAGATATGTTATTTATAAGTTTACAAAATTTGGGAAGATATGACTGTTAGGAAAGATAACAGCCTTTTCCAGCTTCAGGCATTTAGTGGGCAGGAAGTGCCAAAAAACACTGAGTGCAGCAGAATGGAGACATGGCCAGCCCCCTCTTTTTCACAGCCCTTCAAAACTCATTTTAAAGAAATAAAGATCTACAGGTCAACCAAATATTCTTTGAAAACAAGTACTCTCTGGTAGATTTTAAAATATATTTGGGTCTTACATATATAAAGAGATGTTTTGCTCTTTTGTTAATGCCACAGGGGTTATAAGTAAACCCAGGTGCTCCACCAAACACTGGATTAAGGGTTCACATGCATGCCCTAAGGTGCACAGGGTGAAGTGAGCCTGGGTTTATGCTGGGTTTCCTTTACTTCACCCTCCTTCATGTCTGTGTTGCCACAAGAGAAAGACAGCCAGCCATGACAGGTGCACAGGGCTCAATCTACAATTAAAGGCACCACATTCTGAAAAAGTCTGGTATTACAGTAGTTTTTGGACATCTTTGCTTGTCTTCTGAAAGATGTGAAATGTTTGGCAATGGGATTTTTCAATCCTGGCCATGTAATGTTATATAGAAAAGGAGGTTAATGTTGTGTAGAAAAAGAAAAAATTCCTGCTTCTCCAGTGATTTATAAACATCTGCTCCCCGTATTGGCCATCTTGTTACTTACTGCTTAAGTAGGTACCTATTCAGTTAAAGTACCATGTGAGAAATTTTAGATACATTAATACATGTTAATATTATATTAGACTAGCTTACAGAGCTAAAAACTCTATTCCTCTTTTCTTCCCGAATGTTTAACTTTGTTCTTCATTTATGTGGAAAGCTTGGAGGCCGAAATATATATGTTCTGGCAACTAGGGCATCAATACACACTGTGTGGTACGTATTTCAAGCAAGAAATAGCCCCACTTCCCATTCTTTTGTTGCAGTGTGCAATGCTCAAATTTACTGCATTTGTGCATAAATAAATACTCTCTTACACAAGATATCAGTCCATTTACACACAAAGTATGTAACTGTCTAGAATACTAAAGTATTCCCTCAGGAACAACTCTGAATTGAATTATAAACAACACACAGTCAATTTAGCAATCACTCCAGCTCTCTGGGTGGCTATACATGTTATATGACTCCTATATATGTTAGGTTTTTCCAGTTTTACCCACATCCGTGATCAACACTCGTGCACAAGTGCACCCTCACTCAATGGTGATTAGTAGTGACTATTGTAAGGATTGTCTCTCGTGGGATTGGCTCATGGAGAACTGTCTGCTGAGGGAGGGACCCCACCCTGGAGCAAGGGAAGGACTCTTCTCCTTGAGCAATTGCAGAAAAGTGTGATGAACTGAACAGAACCCCCATTCCCTGTCTCCCTGAGCCGCTGTGGGGGAGGAGGCAGAGCTGAGCAGGAGGAAGGAGGGAGGGGTTTTAAGATTTGCTCTGCTTCTCATTATCCTGCTCTGATTTTAACTGGTGATAAGGTCAATTAACTTCCCCGAATTGAATCTGCTTTGCCCATTATGATAATCAATGAGTGATCTCTGGCTGTCCTTATCTCAGGCCTCTCATAAGCCTTTTGTTATATTTTCTCTCCCCCATCCAGGTGTGGAGCGGAGTGATAGAGTGGCTTTACTGGGTACATGACATCCAGCCATCACACACTTCTACCTTTTGCTATCTTCCTGAATATTAGTTTATTGCTAGAATTGATGATCAAGCACAAGTATTTTCTATAACTCTCAGCTTCACATTTGAAACTCACCAATAAGAAAGCAGAAACAGAAACTGAGATGTTGCTGCTTTAGCCAGATAATATTGAGCCTTTTCATCAGTTACTCTAGCAAGAATTTCCACTGCCAGCCTGTACTTTACAGCTTTCCTTTGGATTTTTGCATTTATCCTGAGCTGTAGCAAAAATATGTGGGAACTATGGGAACATAGTCCATGGGCATTTATGTGGTTAACTGACTAAAGAAAAGAGCCAAGCCATAGCTCCTTTTCACAGTGCTCTTCCCAGATTTTCAAGCTAGCTGCAGTATCAAGGACCAAGGCTTTCACATTTAACTCTACTTTGCATAGACTTGGAATATCACCCATCCTGTCAAAGACAGCAACTTGCATTTTTTTCACTGAATTTCATTTTTCTGAATATATAACTTGACAAAATGCCAATACTATGCTCAAGCTTGGCTGCACTACAGTGCAATTTCTTCTGTTGAGGAATTACATGCTAACACCTTTTAGTACAAAGATGTGCACATACTGTGCATATGAGGTGACAATATAACATGTTGGAGCAAAACTAAAAGGACTCATTCAATTGAAGATGAGTATTAACTTTCCTGTCCCAGACCCTTCAAGATTTTTCCATGAAGAAGAACAATTTTTCTCAAAGACAAGATCTTGTGAGAACCAAGTTCTCTCATGCTGGTCATGAACATACTTTTTCTATCAACAAATCCAACAGACCTATTTTTAATTAGTGGAAGGATAAAAAAGATACTTTCTTTTTTCTTCTTGTAGCTGTAAAACACACGCACAAATCAGCTGTAAAGTTTGCTGCTGCTGCTGATTTTAGAACTTATACACCTCCAAGGATGGTAAAACAATGCCATTTTCTTAAACCCATTTCCAGTGACATTCTCAGATAGTGACACTTCCTTTGCTTATTTTTTTTCTTTTTTTAAAATTGAAGCTAATAACTGAATGGTAGGATGTTAAGTAGTGATAGAAAGAGATTTATGGAGTGAGACCAAGTGTGATGACTCCTTTAAAGTGGCAGGACTACCTGATTATCATGCAGGCAGCCTGAGGTAAATTGACAGATTCAGAGTGAAATTCTACAACACAGGTCTCAAGTGTATTGCTTTTAATACTAACAAGCATTTACTTCTGCAAACCTAAAATGCTTGTTATGCAGAATGATAAAACACTGGATGTTTTATTTATACTGATATTTGGCAGTGGATATGAAAGGCTATTATGCATATACTGGAAGCATGAGTTAATGTTCCAGATGTGCCTCAGTTTCCATATGAGCCTGAGCACAACAGTTTCTGGATGGCTGCTAATCACTGAGTTTGGCATATGATGGATGTGAGAACAAGCTTGTGAAACAGCAGATATGCAAGACACCAATTCCTTAATGTACCAAGATTAAAACACATTTTTGAGACTGATCGAGTTTTAATTAAAACACAAACTTGGTATTAGAATTAGTGATGGGGTGGAGTAGAATGTCCAGAGAAGCACGTATTAGATTGGTTTACTTAAATTTGCAAGACAAAAGCTGAATGCTCTTTATAGACATACTGCCTGATGTGTCTTATGTAATACCAGGGAAGAAAAGAACTACTGAAGTTTTATGAGAATTATATTAACAGCAGAGGAAAATTTAAAAAGCCAAACCTTGCTCTGCATAACTTCAGGCTCTGCATCACTTCAGGAAATCAGAAGAAAGTTTCTTACCGTTTTCAGTAGCAAGGGTATGGAACAGTCCTCCAATCGGAGTTGTGCCAGGAAAAAAAACACCTTAATTGGTTTAAAGACTCATAAACTGATCAACTTAGGAGGAGGAATTACAAAAGTGTGTTGCTTAAAACAGCCTGGTTTCAGCCTCCTGCCCCTGTTAGAGCTCTGGGCTCCTTTGGGAGTGTATTAGTGAGGATCAGAAGCATTTGAAATGCCTTTGTGGTGTATGTGGCCAAACCTTCCCCACGAGAATCAGAGAGGGCTGGTATACATCTTTTCATATTTGATTGCCTTCCTCAGAAACCACAGAATAAAATGTGGCAGCCTTGAACCCAGTTCTGTTTGTTTTCAGAGTAATTATCGCTGTTGGCAGCTCTGACAGGAGAAGGAATGACTCAGAGTGAATCAATATGTCCACAAGCAAAAGCAGAATGTTCACAGCCTAAACAGGACACAACCACAGTTGCATAAGCACAGCTATACTACAGTCATAATACAGCAGCCTATTATACATGATACAAACCAGATATCAAATTTGCCTGCCTATAATACGTGTAGTGCACACCAAACCTTAAATACTATTGTATTAAAAGTTTAAAAAATAACTGCCTTTTGCTCTGGTCTGAATGGATGTTACCTGCGAGCAATGTCAGCACAGTTTCATACTGAAACAAATCAGGATTTGAAAATCTCAAAAATTAGGAAAAACACCCCAGGACCAGAAAAAAAGTTCTCCTAACTGTGGCCACGAGGTGTGAATATAATACAGCCTGGTATAAATTACGGGCCCTTGCACTTGGAGCAGTCAACATTAATATAGTTCTTAATGTAAAACAGACTTCATCTTGGGACTCTCTGATCCAATGGAGTTTCCTGCACCGTGGCTCAGTTCAACCAGGGGAAAAAAAGCATCTATCTCAGAATAACAGAGGATATCATTTGTGGGAATAGTATTCTAATGCAAAGAGGAAAATTTGAATTAGAATTCCTCCAGATTCAGGATAATTTGACACTAGGTCGACTATCTGGTCCAGCCCCTTGGCTATGAAAAGAAGGGTTATTATCTGCTACAAGACTCGTGCAAGGAGTGGCTGGAGGTGGCTAAAAACTGAGATAGATCTGCACTACTGGAGAATGGAAAGACCTACTCTGTGTCTGCAAAAGTCAAAAATAATGTGGAATGGGCTTGGGATATTGAGCAAGTTGCAAGAAAGATTTAAATAGAATTTACATTTCTAGTTCCACTTCAGATCAGTTCTGCTATCCCTGTGTTTTATCATCTAACTCTTATGAGCCCTGTGGCACTCATTAAAAATATAAGATATCTGGTCTGTCCTGAATTTGCTGCAGGTCTTTGTTAACTGCTACATTCTAAAATGCTCTTTACCATCCTTGGCAAGATAAGTGTTTAACAAGTCTGGGAAAGCAGAGCTATGTTTAAAATTACTCTTAAAGCTATTTAGCCTTTTAGCCCACAGGAAGCAAAATAAATTTACAGTGACCTACTCCCTCTAAGATGGCACACATCAAATATTTACTAAGTAAAGCACAATACTAATGAAAGGCCATTTTCGGAGTTACTGCTTAACATTTAACACGCAGTGGTGGGTGCATAATTTGTCAAATTAAAGGCTTAATTATCTTCATACCTTCTAATTCATCATTGAGAGTTAAAATAAGGTACTGCTTCTTTTTTTGGCCTTTGTTTGTCAGTTCATTTTGTCAAACAGATTCTAAGACACTAACAGTTTGCAAACAAGGACAAAGTCACATCCAAATGAAATGTTGACTTAATGGTCACCAGGTAGTTGCCATAAAATCTCTACTGTTAGGAAAGCTCACATTGCTGCCATTTTGTTTTTTCAAAATCACAGATATTTGCAGTGATTCAAAAAGAAAACCCCATTTTTTTAGTGCTAATACCTGCCCGAGACCTTGTGGTGCTGCTTTTCACCTTTTCAGATTCCCTTTCTGAAGATACTTTTCTAAAGATTGGAAAACAGTTCTGCCCCACATCAACCCAAAGAATTTTTACCAAGAATCCTTCATACTAAAAGTCAGCATAGGGTACTAGCTGCAAGAGGTCATGACTACCACACATTCCTTGCTGATCCTTTTGAGTAAAGTTTGAGTTTATTCAAATTCTTGCTGGAACACGGAAGAACTACTTTTTCTAAGTGCCTGAGACTTTAAGGAACAAAGATTTTGGACTCAAATCGACAGCTTGTATGTAAATCTTTTCTTCACTTAGGTTTTTGCATAGGAGACCAGGTGTGCTGCCAGTAGGCTGTTTTGTTCAAATGATACACAAAATACTTGGTTATACATCAGGTAAGTATCTTAGAACATAGGAGTGCCGGATTTGGCTGGCATAGAGTTAATTTTCCTCACAGTGGCTGATATGTGGTTATGACGTGGGTTTGTGCTGAACACAATGATGATAATATAGAGATGTTCTTGCTGTGCAAAGCTTGCATAGAACCAAGGCCTTTTTTGCTTTTCATACTTCCAACTCTGGCAAAGAGGCTGGGGGTGCTGAGGAGATTGGAAGGAGATACAGCCAGGACAGGTGACCCGAACTGACCATGTGACATCATGCTCAGTATATGCAGTGGCAGGAAGAAGGAGGAAGAAGAGGGACATTTGCAGTGATGGTGTTTGTCTTCCCAAGTCACCACCACACACGATGGGGCCCTGCTCACCCTGGGGGCGGCTGAACAGCTGCCAGACCATGAAGCAGTGAATTAATTCCTCACTTTTTTTTACATGCATGAGTGGATTTTGCTTTCCCTATTAAATTTCCCAATTATATCTCTACCCACGAGTTCTCCCAGTATGTGTATCCCAGTAAGGTTTAGTGGATCTAGAGGTTAGCCCCTAGCATCTGCAGACCCACTAAGATGCTTCTGACATATCCAGAAACAGAACTTCAGGAGCAGCAAGATATTTAGTATCAAAGCACCCAGGTTTCAGAATGCACAGGTTTCTCAGAGGCTTGGCAGGAGCTGAGCACTGAACAATACAAATGTGAAAAGTACTTTAGGTACTTAAGCCACAATCTGGTCACTAATATTCCCAGCTCTTCCTTTTTTATCCTTTCCTTTGTTTTGTTTTTTGGAGTTTCTTTTTTTGTTTGTTTGTTTGTTTGTGGGTTTTGTTGTTGTTGTTGTTTTTTGTTGGGTTTTTTTTTTGTTCTGTTTCTTGGGGTTTTTTTGTTTGTTTTGTTTTGTTTTGTTTTGTTGTTTTTCGGTTCTTTTTTTGTTTGGTTTTGGTTTTTTTTCATTTTGTTTTGTTTTGTGTTGTTTATTTATTGGTTTGGGTTTTTGATTTGAGAAGCCCCAGCAATCTATGTGCAGCATAAAAGAAATCTCAGTACTTAAATAAGAATATTTTTCCTCCTGCAGTGGACAAGCACCGAAGTGAATTACAGAGCTACGTGCTTTGACTCTAAAAATTCCTCAGTGCACACATACGTGACCCTGCATCACTGCAAGGAGCTGTTACTTGAGGCACTAGAGGCAAGCATTACACACTGTGCCCAGAACTGATCCTATTTCTCAGAAGCTGCCATGCCTAAGAGGCACATCCTGCTGACACCACTTTCTTCTTTCCATGTCTGCCAGCTCAGCATCACATTCAACAGCATGGGTGCAGATTCTATACAACAGGGCTTTGGCCTCATCTGACTCAATGTGATAAAAGACTCACCAAAAGAGGGAAAAATAAAGCACTTGGCCACAGTGGAGATGGTCACATCACATTGTTGAAACGGAGTTGCAGACTGCTCCACAGACATCCTCTTCAAGTGTATTACATGTATTAGCCTTTTCAATTCTTTCAAGTGGACCTGCATCATTGAATCACCACAATCCTCTGTCAAAAGGTCCAGTCCCACGCAGCAACAGAAACACTCTTTACCTGTGCAACCACAGCTGGCAGCAGCTGATTGATGGGAAAAGCTGACTGTGCCCATCCACCCCAGATTTTGGGGCACCAGCTAAGGAGAGAGACATCCTTCAGCCTGTAGCAACTGAACTGACACCTCTGCTCTGCAATAATTTTAAAATTGAATAGGAGAAGGTTATTTAAATCTACACCAGTCTGCTAACACTTCCTTGGCCAGAGTGGAGTCTGTACTCCTCGTCAGAGAACATTTCCCGTGTGAGTGTCGTGCCTTTATTACAATGTGATTGCACTTTGTTATATGGTGAACAACCTATTCTGTAACTACACCGCCAGTCTTTTGCACAGCCTCTGAACACCATCACTGAATCAATACCTAGTACATTCTGAATGAAGGAAAGTGTATCTTTTTGAATGTACTTCCTGTATCACACGACCACTTCCCATCAAAACCAGTGAGTGTTTTCTGTTGTCCTTAATATACTTTTACCAAGATCAGTGAACTTGCTGGAAAGTCCGTTTCTTCTATGCAGAATATTACAATTTTTAAACTTTGAATTATGTTAATGACTTCAGAAAAAAAAAAAAAAAGAAAAAAAGAAAAGAAAAGAATTCCAGCTATTTTTTGCACCTTCTTTTTACTTGTAACTCTGGAAATCTGGTACCAAACTTACAGTAGGCACACTGAAAAAATGTCATGGTTTATCTTCATTAAAAAAGTACAAATATAAACCTCATTTCCAGAAATGCAGTTTCCACAGTGACCATGCAATATCATCTGTTGTTTGTCATACGGTGGTGTAAGACACCCACTTTTGCTTGCTGATGTCAAAACAATAAATGAAAACTGAGAAATCTTGGCATGCATTGCTACATATTCTTAATATAGATGTGAAAATAGCTACCACTCACAGTTTTGTTTAGTATAATCATTTGATCCTCTGACAGAGAAATGTCATAGATAAATATATATAGCCTGATTATCGAAGTTATTTTATATGCCTTCTGTTATGAGCTTCAACGAGGATGTTTGCACAGGCAGTGGAAGCAGTACTAGTTATATTCCCCTTATCCCCTTCCCAATGCTTATTCTCTGGAATGTGATCACTGTAATGCCGGCAGTGCCCAACAACCCCAGGCAGGTTCCACCCTGCACCAGTCACTGATGAGCCCCAACTCTCCAAAGCTACCAAATGTATTTCATTAAGCTTCTTTGTAGATCTAACCCCAACCTCCTTTCCATAAATAAAAATCCTGTATTTTGTGCGAACCAAAGGGAAACAAATGGTACTATGGGATGAATCTGCCTAATTTGTTTCCACAGAGGCTGGTAATATTTTATGTTCGTAGCCATTCCAAATTACTATGTGCCTCTTTCCCACTGGGACCTTTTACTTTCTCATCACTTGTATGATGGTATGCAACCTTTGCTATCAGGTGAAGTTATCCAGGATTTGTGTTTTTGGAGTCAACCTCCAGCCAATACCATAAATTTATACACTAAAAGTGAATTTGCTGTCCCTGAAGAGCAGTTTTCCTAGACTGCAGGAAACATTAATTATTAGTAGGAAATACTGATTGGATTCAAATTTCCAGATATATTTGATCAATAGCTGGAAGCAGAAAATAAGTCTCGTATTTGATCCTTGTTCAGAGGAAGCTCATTTCCACAGGAGCAGTCAATGTCATTTCTACATGAAACAGTTGACAGCTCTTGCTGGGGGCTGGATTTAGTCTCAGCAATCTTTGACCTGGTGCCTTGCACGGTGCTTTGAACACTGCTCCAGGAATGAAGCAGTCTCACAAACTGCGGGTATAAGCCAGCCAGTTTTATATCCATGCCTTCCAGGAGGCAAATTTCTAGCTTTTGGATCTGCCCATTATCTGATGGACTGGGGGGCAGTCAAGTCCAAAAATAAATGTAGGGAAATTAAAATGCTGTGTTGCTCTTCCAGCTATTTCTAATATTATGTCTAATTATTGTGAAAACCTTTCCCCAGTTCTCACCAGTAATTTTTTCACTGAAATAACTTGCCATAATAGCTGCTATCAAAGCTCTTCGATTCAACTACAGTTATTTTAAATTCCCTAAACCACACTTGGAACTCTCTTGAGACAAGTTCACAGTGACATATCCACTGCACAACTCTGTCAGATGCAAAGCAAAACCTGACTCCATGAGTCAACCTTTTTTTTCTGAAATTGATTTTACTGACATGCTTTACACTATAGATAGGGTAGGAAATTCAAGTTTTAGTGATAGACTTGGATGTTAAAGCAGCAGAGGAAATGCACTTGTCTGAAGGTGTAAATTTTTAATTGCTCTTAGTGTATTTTCTTGTGTATTGCGCTCACTTACTTCATATACCAGCAGTCTTGTGGAAGTACTTAGCTGGTTGCTATCTATTTTGTTCATTTTTACTGAGGCACTAGTGCTAGGAAGTAGGGGTTTGGCTTGAATAAATCCAAGTCTCAGCAAGAATCAGCAGAAAATTTCAGAAAACTTTCTATGAGATTTTCCATGAAGATTGTGAAGAGTTATTTAAATATCTGATTTTTCCATGTGACCACCAGACTCGGTTTTCTCCGATTATATGACATATTTTTAATTCCCTAAATAGCTAAATAAGTCAATTACATGGCTGGTACTTTGTTTTATTCTGAACTCTTTTATATATATACTGATGGTACTCTAAAAACACTGTTTTCTGGGATTTTATTCAGTACAATCCAATCTAATTGAGTCTTGATACTTTAATTAAGAGATGAATAGTCAAAAAGCAGCAAATGAGTCAGGTTACAGATCAGGTCCAGAATAATTTTTTAGCGTTTTTTCTTTGAAAATTGCTATTTTTTATTCTGACTTATTAAAATTAAAATTATCACACTATTTCTAATATTTAAGACAGATGAAACCAGGTAATAATGTACTGACTACATTGCAGTATACTGTTGCAGAAGGAGAGGGACTGTCCCAACTTCACAATGCTCCCAGGAAGGCAAAACACTGTTGCACAGGGCCCTTGTCTCTGTGTCCTGCTCATAGAGTCTTGCTCTCTTAGCTAGTCCCAAAGTCCTGGAATATAACAATCAATTAGCTACAAAATATGCAGACCAATGATGACAGCTGCTCTGCAGAATTCATAAAATTTTATGTTCCCATAGCTGCTTTCCTGCCATGTGTCTAAGAACTGTTTAAGCCTAACACTTCAGAAACAACCTAAAATCTGGTTCCTCTATCATGTTTTTATAATCAGTTACCTATTTTTTGTATTTTCTCATCGTATGTCACCAATAAGGCCCTATATTACTCTCTGACTACATATTACAGTATCAGTTTCAGTAAAGTCTATCCTTAATGGGCTCTACCACACAGTGTCTTAAGAAAGCTTCTGGATAGTCTCACTTGGTCTGTCAAATGAACTCATAAAGTTTACTTAGCACTTTGTCAGATCATGATTATTTTTATGTGGGTTAAATGCTGCTCCTGTTATATTTAATCATGTCATGTTTGAATAGCTGCAAGTGAAAAATCCACTTGTAATCAAGAAACAATGTTTGCAAATCTTGAAGAAACCATTTCTACAATTTAAACAAAAGTGGAAATGAACTCTGGCATTTTAGTGCCCTGCATGGTGATTTTTCTTTTTTAAGACAAATTACGGTTTCATAACTTCCCATAACCCAGAGCACACGAAGCATGTGAAATGAAATTTACTTTTTGTTATTATTTTCAGGTTTATTCCATCCCAGACATTAACAAAATACCAAAACATTGACACTGGTTTTAGAGGACGGCAGAGTAGGTTGCCATGGCAACAGAGAACTCTTTGTGTTCTCCCCTCCCAGGTGTTTCCTGAATTTGTCAGGCGATGCCAACACTCACCAAGCCACTGCTGCCATAGACACATTTTGTCAGTACCAAAGACAGTGAGGTGAGTACTGACTCAGCTACAGCCCCCCTTGAGCAGCCCAGGTGTGCTGAAATCAAACTGTTTGCTTCTTCCAGGATTCCCAGCCAGCTGTGCTGACTGTCCTGTGCGTTCTGATGTTCAGGCAGAGAATAATCTGCCCTACATTTATTGAAGACAATAGCTCAAATAGGAATGCCATTATAGAGGAAATAAATTAGATGTTTTCTTCCATAACACAATATTTGTGGCACCATTGCAGACCTCTCCCTCGCCCCTGAAAGGGTTGAAGTGTCACAACGTTAAACATTCAGAGACAGCCAAATGAAATATAGTATTCCAATTCAAGTCAAACAACATGAAAATAAATGCAGTCTTTTGATATTCCTGATGAAAAATGTAAAAAAGACAGAAAAAGTAGTTTTCCTGAGCAAAATTTCAATGCTGTGTTCTCTGGGTTTTGTTAAGAAGTATTATTTTTAACTGGTTAACACTGTTCTAAATTATTTTTTGTTGCATTGTTTATGTACTTGACTGAATGGAAATTTATGTGAATATGCTTAGTTTTCTTGCATTTCTCCCTCATGAAAAGACTTTCTTTTGGATTTATCCCTTATCAGAGAATCACAGAATGGGTGGGGTTGGAAAGGACCTCTGGAGATCATCTAGTCCAACTGTCCTGCTGAAGCAGGCTCACCAAGTTTTACAAGATGGCATCCAAATGGTGTTTGAGTATCTCCACAACCTCTTTGGGCAGCCTGTTCCAGTGCTGTCACCCTCAAAGGAAAGAAGTTTTTCCTCATATTCAGATGGAACTTCCTGTGTTTCATTTTTTGCTCATCACCCCTTATCCTGTCGCTGGGCTCCCCTAGAAAGAGTCTGGCCCCAATCTCTGGACCCCTGTCCTTAAAGCACTTGTATGCCTTGGTAAGATCCCCTCTTCTTCAATCATGTCTTCTCAAGGCTGAACAGGCTCAGCTCTCTCAGTCTTTCCTCCTAAGAGATGACTTCCAGTCCCCTCATCATCTTTGTAAGATGGTTAAACTCTCATGGTAAGACTTTCAGTGATCAGTCCAAGGGTGACTCCTTTCCCTGTCTGAGTTGTGTCCACTTAAAATAGCCAAGAGGAGCAGGGAAGAGAAGTGCTGCAAGACTGAACTTTTATGTTAATACTTAAAAACATCCTGCACTCCAGTAAACTCTAACACATAAATTCTAAAAATTTGACAAAAAGGAATGTTGTTTACCCAGTACCAGGTGGTTTTCCAAGGACACTATGGAGGACTCCTTACATTAATGATCTTTTAATACTGATTTGAGGAAGATATTAAGGTCAGTCATAGCTTTCAGTGTAAATAAAGATCAATTCATTTCAAGCTAGGGGTGTTCTGACACAAGCCATATACTGATAGAAAATCACATGATAGAAACACAGAATACCAGGTTGGAAGACACCCCAGGGATTATCTGGTCCAGGAGTTCTTGGCAAATTACGAATAAAACCCAAGAACTGCCCTTGGATTTGCAACCCTAAATGAACACTAGCAGATTCAGAATTCCTTTCCCAGACATATTTTCCTGTTTTACATTTAGTATTTAAGCAAATTACAATAATCATAGAAGTCCTAATTCTTAATGCTTATGCATGTTGTCCATTAGCAATATTACCAGAGGATTTGCCGATATTTTTCTTTTCATTTTGCTATCTCTGAGGCTTGCTGTGCAATTAGTCAATGTAAATAAAAGCTACAAATCACAGGATAAAATATTCTGAATGTACATCATTCCATGTCACATTGCTGCAAATGTGCTATAGTGTTTCTCTTGCAGATTTTTAGTGATCTGCATGGAATTTTCTACAGATTTATTAAGTAGCTTGTCTCACACTACTCAGTGTGTGTATTCCAGCTAATTGGGTGATACTCCATAATTGTTCTTAAATTCTGTTATCAGGATCCACTAAAGACATATCAATAGGCTATAATAGCTATTATATAACTATTTAGCTATTTTTAACTAAGTATTTATTTTCTTTATTAGCTAATATATATTATTATGTAGATATTTACCTGTTATATTATTAGCCATTTATTCAGTTACAGGCAGAGAAATGTATTTGGGGATATGAAAACGTTCAAAAAATATATGTATATCACATGGAAATAAGCAAGTACACTGTTTTCTTAACCAAGTGACTCAAGGTGGGTTGTTGGGGTTTTGTTTTATTTTTATCTAATTGTATTATGGACAAGTTATTTATTTTAAACAGTGGCAAATATCCTAAGCTGCAGCAGAACCGAAAAAGTTTAGGAAAAAAAAAAAGGAGTTTAAATTCATTGTTATTTTTAGTTATTTGTCAAACCCTATGAAGGATTTCAAAAGTTTGACCCTTTGAAGCCCCTGCCATCTACGCAAACTTCTAACCCAGTTTTTCAGTTCACAGAAAACATTTCTCTCTTCTGTTTTACTTGGCTTGAATTTCAATTGGAACTTCTCTTTCCCACAGTGTACTCTGAAAGGTCAGATGAGAGAGAGAGAGAGATCAAGCATTTTCTTAATGGATGGTGGAGTCAGCAGCAAAGGTCTGTGACTTGCTAGCTTGGAGTCAGCACCCTCTTCTGTAGTGTATATCCTAATTCATCACCATGCTCTTCACATTTGAAAATACATTCATAATGTACCCTCAGGAAGTGTGCCTTGGCCAGTGTGCGAGCCATGTGTTAAAGGAGGAGTGTGCACAGCAACCCTCACCCTTACTGTAGGACATCCAGCCAGCCCTTGCAGGATAGGACAGAGAGGCCCCCTGTATGCAGCAACTCACAAAATCTACTTGTCATCAGCTACATGGATTCCAAACACATCAGTACAATATTCTAAATCTCTGCATGGCCAGCTGGAAACACCTGATGAAAAAGCAGGCTTTGCATGGTCCTTTCAATGTCACTGTATGTGAAGTTGAGGTTGGTTTATAAAGTAAACTGAAGAAAAGTAATGATGTGGTTCACTTTTAAAGCTTGCAGTAAGAGAAGCAAGCAATAAAGTGAAATACTTTATGTTACTTTAGCCTAAGTAGTCTGTTTTGGTCTGCTGCAAAGTCGTGCATCTCCTAAATAAAAGACAAAACTGAGGAAAAACAACTTGCAGCTCTGGAAAAGCACCAAAAATCATGGCTTGTATGTATGTTCCAGGAAAAAAGGATCTGACTGCATCTTCATTGAACAGCAGTCTTCACTCTTCAGCTGTGAGAGACTATTCAAGCACAGTTTCTGTCCTCAACATTGGTTTGGAGATTAGTTAGTGCATTTCTAGCACTGTAGCTGCAACACTATTGAAACCAAACTTACTTTCTCTTTCTCACTATAACTGTAAATGGGCTTGGACTATCAGCTAGCTAGGAGATGCCCTCTGACTTGAATGAATGAGTCTACAATACAGACAATTGATTATGCTTACACATCAGTATCAATTTTGGGTATGACCTCTTTCATTTTCTTAGCAAAAAATAACACAAATTCCTGACTTGTATTGTAACTCGTACTTCCCAAGCTGCTGTCAGCCATTCTCCTAAGAGTAAAACTGTGGTTTGCCAGAGTAGCTGACAAGTTGATGCTCATGCATAAGCACATAAGATTGAGAGCTGGTCCTGCGGGATGACATGTGCTGGGCTCAGAGAGGCGTTTTGGTGTGTGTTTGTCTTTGAATGCAAATGCAACCTTATTATTTTTGTGAGCTGACTCAGATGTTTAATATCACATATACGTTGACTGAGTTGGCAGAACTGAAGCTGGAATACTGTGCACTGTGCAGGGCTGAGCCCAAGGGGCCTTTCCTCTCCAAAAACAATGGCTGCTGATCACACTGCAAAGTCAGCCACTCATTACTGTTGCATGCTGAGTACCAGTCAGCTGCTGATACAAAACATATCAAAAACCAGCTAGAATAAAGCTTTGCATTGAGATTATCATATAATTTGTTGGAAAATACTAGGCAATAGTACTGAAAAGTTTGAACCAAATTGTATAATTATAAGTTAATGTACAGCTTTCAATGACTTTTTATCTGGTGACTCCAGTGTAGCCACATGCCTCTCTCTGTGAAAGCAGAATTTGACTTTAAGACAACTTAAAAACAAAAAGAAGGCTTTCAAACCATTTTGTGGATAAATACTTTGTACCAAAGACCTTTGTATTTCAAAAGAAATCAATCCCCACACTTTCTGTTTAGACAATATTTTTCAAATCAAGTCATCCTTAGGAAAACCAAAAAACTACATATTTCTATTAAAACATGGAGGGGTTTATGATAAGAATTCTAAATATCCACAACATACATAGCTATTTTCAGCTACTAGTGATATTTATGGGGCACTTTACTAATTCATCTTTGCATTCTGATAGGAGAAAGTCTGTTAATGGATTTGAGACACTATAGCAACCATTCAAATGGTTTATATATAAAACATGCAGATGGGATGAACTTGCTTAGATGATCACATCTGATTTTAAACTATATTATTTGTATTGTTTTATTTCCCCCTTTCATTATTATCTTGTGTATACTCATTAGCATGATTGAGCACAAGGTAGTAACTAAAGGAGGAAATCAGATCATAGCATTGACCAATGGCTGATCAACTTTCACAGATTTAAATATTACTAAAATCTCAGGTGCACTTTCCTGCTCCAGCTACCCTTTTCCCAAATAGTTCAGTTGCCAGCATGAGCCAAGAACTGTCTCAGTGATCAGTGTGCATGTGGTTACCTTCTGAGGGCAAAAGAGTTTGGATGCATGGATGTATGTATGTCTCCAGGCCAGGTAAAATTCCATAGTCCATTAAAAATCACAGACACACAGAATAATTTCAGTTTGAATGGGTTCCTGGTGGTTACCTGGTCCACACCCTTGCTCATGGTAGGACTAACTTCAGTTAGATCATTGCTGAAGCCAGCTCTCACTTGAGTTTCCAATATCTCCAAAGATGGAGACCCTGCTGCATCTCTGGATCACCTGCTGCAGTGTTTGACCACCCTCACTGTGAAGAGTTTTTCCTTTCACTATCCTGTATTTGTTGACCTTGATGAAGTTTGTGTCTGTTATCTTGACACTTTTTGCAATACTCACTCTGAAGATTCTGGCTCCAACATCTGTATCGATTTCTATGAAATAGTAAAGAAACCAGCGAGACCCTCATGAGCCTCCTCTAGGTCTATCAGCTTTTCACACTATGTGCTCCAGCCTGCCAAACATTCTGGTGGCTTTCCACTCCAGTTTTTCAATATCTTTGCAAGCCCAAAAGTGTGCTTTTCACACTTTTTTTTTTTTCCTTGTGAGCAGCAAATGTTAATAGCTCCCAGGAGACGGGAGCTTGGCAATTGCTCTGCAGCACCCTCAGTCTGGGTTTGTGACAAGCAACAGACTTCTTCAGATTACCAGTGTGTAGGTAAATTGACTCTTACATAAATGGAGGAGCACATAGTGATCCAAATTGATTTTGCTTCCAAAATCTGGTTCCGGACACCCCAGCACAGAGTCACGTCGGCACTAGAGAGGAAACTAGAAGCACTATAGCAATATTTCCATTGTAGATAATGCATCTAGCATTTTAATACACAAACCCTGTGATGAAAAGCAATATGTATTAATCCAAGCAGAAATCTTAAATTATCTGGCTTTATTCCTCCCAGTATTCAAGGTCCTCCTTTTATATATATAACTCTGGCAATTCTACACTGTACTGCAATGTGCAGTATAGACAGAGTCTTCAGCAAAGCCAACGGTATTCACTGTGCCAAGAGCCTGAAAATCTTCCTTATCCTCTCAGATGGCACCATTTTGACTCCTGACACAGAAATGAACTTATGTCTGGTTTTTAATACTTTAAAGGAAAAAGCATTTAACTTCTATTTTGAAATCTGTTTATCTGTTTTTTCAGTGCAGATAGTACTTCTGACAGCTCACTTCATATTAATCCTGACATCTTTGATGGTCTGATGGTCTGTTTCTACATGAAGAAATGGTATTTTCTTGCTATGCTGGCATTTCACATCCCACTGAGTTCAGGATTTGCTGTGTTGCTTGAATGTTAAGTTTAGAATAAGAGCTGACAATTTAAGACGTGATTGATATGCAGAACGTGCATCAGATTCTTACCAAAAAAAAGTTCTGTCCTGTTAAAATCCTCAGTGTTTCCTAGACTGCCGCATTAAAAGGATAAATGTACTGCTATCAATAAATTAACGTCACGTGTTAGACAGCACTGGTGTTAACTCTGTTATAACAATTACAAGACCGGTTATTAGGATTCTTTCTATTTCATCTACATCTGAAGCATGTAATTTTGCTCCAAACAGACAAAAATCAATCTCAGGAGGCAGTAAATACAAGAAATTTGGAAGCTTTCTTTGTGCTCTCTTCTAACTCTGCATGCCCTCTACATGATGGCATCAGAAGATTGAAGGGTGTGTCTACCTGTACTTGTTTGGGACAGAGGACCAAGAGAGATGCAAAACTTGTTTTCTTGGTATTACTACAGCCAAGAATAATTTGATACCAGCTGAATTGTCAGTTTAAAGCTCATGCTTTAAAGCTTCTCTGCTCTACCATGCAATATAAAAGGAATATTATGTTGTCTGCCTCACAACATATCTCACTGAGCTATTTTCTAATCCATTTCCAACAGCTTTTCTGGAGTAGTCATAGGGATTTGGTAGGTTTAATTGTATTCCTTTGAAGCTATGCTTGTTTGTTGATTTTTTTACTGTAATCAGCTAAGGCAGGTGTTTGGATTCAACTGTAACTATAATTATGGTTCATTTAAATGATACCAAAGCAAGGTTTAGCATCATGTACCTAGTAGGATCAGCTTTATTACCCAGTGCCTTTACTATAGTGAGGAAGTCTAATAGTTTATGTGAAATGTATAATGTTCCTAAAGTATTCCTAAATAGTATTTAAGATCGTCCTCAATCAATTTTATTACATTAGTGCAAAATTTATGCATGTAAAAAATCTGCATCTCAACAATAACAAACACTGGTGCAACGGCCTTGAAACTATAATTAATTATTTTGATATTGTGTCACAACATAAACACCAAGTACATCTTTAAATTGTAAATGCAAATGGGACAATGCTAATTTCAAGCCTCTTATAAAAAATCCTGCATGCTCTGTTTCTTACTGTCCTGTCTCTTATCAATGAGACATATCAACATACGGCACTTGTAAGCAGATCTGCTGAAAGTAAGTATAAACAAATCAGACTGGGCATGTTCACCCTCACTGTGTTGTGTAAATTTAATTTTGGTAGGTTTTTTCTTTTTTTTTTAGCTTTTTCAAGATATTTTCCCATATTGCAGGTTTACACCAAGTAGTAGACTGAAAGATCTATATAAAGATTCCATAAAAAGACATTGATGAAAATATTTTTGTAACCTTCAGAGTGATACGTCTCGTACTGGTGGTCCAAAAATACATGGCAAGAGTACACCACCCACACTGCAGCACTTCTCATGCACCAGGGTGGGGAACAGAGAATTATCCTTTAGTCATTCTGCCCATTTTGAGCAACTGGCATTTGTGCAGTTGTAAAAAGAGAGAGCTCTCCTCTACTATGGGATATTGGATTCTTTAATTTGTTGAAAACAGGGTTCATTTATAACCTAGCCTAAATGGGTTAGATAATTTTCTATACACAAACACATATACACATATTCATAAACTCTATATATAAATCTGAAAACATTTTAAGCTTCTGTGTGTCTTCCCTGGTTTGCAAGACCAAAGGATTCATGAAGCAACTAACATTGGTCCTGCAGCACTGCAAAAACCAAGAGAAACTCTTCCTAAACTTGCACGTTTATTTTGATTTACTGCTGAGAAATACAGATGAGAAAAATATTTCTTGCTTCCTGTTCTTTCATAAATTACTAGGCTAGTTGCCATACAAAAATTAAATCTGATTTTGGGAGTAAGTATCTTGGCAAAACACATGCCCAGTGGATTTGTATACATAGATTGTCACACTATGGATGAACAACAGCCCAGCTGAAGGTTGTCACTGCAAGAGATCCTTCCAGCAATATTAACTGGGTAATGATTTGAAGGTACTACAGCATAAAAAGGAATACCGTTACGTGTTCTCTTGCAGCACCCAAGAAGGGATATCAAGGCCCGGCTTTAATATGGTAATGATAGGAGGTTATGAAGGAGAAGTTTTCAGCTCAGATTACAAAAATCATCATTCATAACCTGCCATTTTCCATTCCTGTGAGAAACTTTGCTGGAAAGAAGAGAAGAATGCTCAACTCTATTGTTTGTGTGAGAGAGACTCAGTATTTCAGAGATCCTAGGCCAAAGCTGCCCAGATTCTCCAAAGGACTGCAGAAGGGTGATGTTCTTTCTACTCAATTTTGGTCAATTGGCTTTTCCAGTTTTTTGTTATGGGCTGAAAAACTTTCTCACAGACAAATGAAAATCTAGCCATTCAAAATTATGTCCTTAAAAATGTATGTATAAAGCCTATATATACATGTACACATCTACTAAAATGATATACTGTTTCTGAACAATTGAAAAAAAATTTGAAACAGACTTACATATGTTTTTATGGAGTGTGAAAGTCAAAAAACCTAAATTATATCTAGCATACTTCATGAAAAAAAATTACAAGTATCACATTCACAAATCTTTTTACCATCTTGTGCATTGGTTGCTACCAAGACTCATCTTCCAGGTGGTTTCTGAAATGAGCAAATTAAAAGATTTCCAAGAGCTGCAAAGCACTAAAGGGAGGGAAGGAAAGAAAAACTCAAAATGATACCCAGAGAAACAAAGAGAACATGGAGAAAGACAGAATGGGCTTATATTCAGCTAGGAATTCATTCATTCCAATTCTCAGTGGTAGGGAATGCCCAGGAACAAGAAATTCAGGTGGTTAATGAAGGAAAACAGCAGCTAAAAGGCTTAGTCCAACATAATACAACTCAGAATTTTACCCTAATCTCTCTCTTATTTTGGAAATTGCCCCCTAAATAAATTTCATTTTTTTTTTTGCAATAAATTTGTTTATTTTAATTTGAAATGGCATGGAGAATTATTTTCTAAAGCACATACTTCTTGAGTGGAAATTCTATGGTATTTGCTGAAACGTCATGCACTTTATTCCCCACCTCTCTGAACCTTGATGAAAATCAGAAGGGCAAAAATAGGAATTTTTCTTAAAATCTTCTAATTCAGTTTTTATCATAAGTTTACTGTTCTGCAGTTTCTAGCCTTCCTTCCTCTCATTTATGCAGCTTTATTCAACAAGGCTCTACTTGTACATATATTCTTCTTAGTCATAACAATTGCTTCCTATAATCAGGGCAAATTACTTTTGCTGTAATTTGTCTTTTGAATCCGTACTAAGCTGCTGAACTTTTGTGTGTTAATCCATAGCAGGAAAGCATGAATATTTCTGTCAGGTTTTCAGACTGAAGCAAATATTACCAAAATAAACAAAACACAATGTGTTCACAATTAATTAGTTTAACCAGGGCACTTTAATTTCTCATAGACAGAAATTTGAATGAATACAAAGAAATATAATTTAATTATAAATATACTTGCAGTTGAGCATAATGGTGCCATCAATTTTTTAGCAGACTCCACATTACAGTCCATGGGGGATCTGTTAAAATATTGATAGCAGGATATGGCCCATTATGAGGACACACATTGTGTTCTATTTTAAACAGAGAATTAATAAAGATTTGTTTCAGGAGGATGTAGGAAGGATAAACAGTAAGGCTTATTTCAGTATGTCATTGGACCATAGAAGGAAATCTGACCTATTGCCTTCCACTTTTTACTTTGTCTTGCAGCATGCAGTTTATTCATAGAAAAGAAAAAAAATAAGAAAAAAGAACAGTGTAGACTAAAATACTTGTATTATAATATATATTTTTTCCCCTCTATTATATAATAAAAATGACTCCCCAAATGGACCCAAGCACCCAAGGAAGTTAAATTCTTTTCTTCCTTTCCTACTTCTGTCTCATCCAGGTTTACCAGAATGGCAAAAGATTTTTCCATTGTTCTGAGGAAAGGAAATAAAAGCCTCCATTTTTAACTCGACCTCCTTGAAGCCTTACAGAATGCATAACAGACACAGACACTAATACAGTATTTCCTATCTTTTGTCCTTTTCTTTCTTTCTTAGAAATAAATCCCTTTTAGAAATGCTCTCTAGCTAATACTTTCCAATGATCAGAAGAGGAGGAGAATATAACACTGCTGGCAGCTTTGTCTTTTGAATTTTGATGTGATACGCTGTTCTTATTTTTCACTATGTTTCCACATAAAACATTCCCTCTTCCCCCTAATTTATTTCCTCTACTTGGGAGAGGGAGAGGAACACAAGTGTAATGAGGAAGCAGAGGGTAACACAGGCTGCCAAGCTGGCACAGTTCTTAGGACCCAACAATTCAGACTGACAGTCTTCTTCTGTTCGTGGTACTCTGGGTTCATCTGCCTGTTTGTGGCAGCCAAAACAAACTTCTCAGGAGAAAAAGGAAATCTATCACCTTCTAGACAGGGATCTTAAAAACTGATGAACAAATCCTTTATCTTCAGATTACATGGTTTCAGTAAAGTGGAAGTTTACATAACTTAGTTACTTTAGCGAGCCCAGCAATACAGGAAAATATGAAGACAGCTAGCTGACAAAGGTGCTAGGAAGGAATTTTTTGGCTTTCCCTGTCAACAGGGCAGGGATATCTCTCAGAACACTGATTAGGGGCTCATAGTTCCTCTTACCCACAAGAAGGGATAGAAATTTGGAGCGTATGTCCCAGCTGCCAAGCCTGATTTGAAGCTGGAAACTGTTTATGTCAGATCCCCTATGCAAGGGCAATTAGAATTAATAGGTCTTGGAAACAAATGTGGCACCTGTACAAATGCCAAATCAGCTCAAAAATGATGAGACTATGCTAAATAATGTTTGGACAAATCAGATTTGACTGAGCTATCAAAAAAAGGGAAAATAAATTTCTTGTTTTCTTTTTCTTCATCTTTCACCTGTGTTGTCCAAGTCTGTACTAACACAGAGATCTGATCCTTGTCTCACCAACATCTGTTTCAGCAGGGCAGGAGTTACAACCTTGAACCTGTTTGAGCATGGCAAATGAATAAGCTCCAGGTGACTGCAGCTTTGTATAGAACCGAAACCAGCAGTCTCTGGATCATCAAGTGGCTGATAGAGCTGTATTAACACTTGGTGCAAGCAGGATGTCCCCTCCTGTTACTAAACAGGTCAAGAAGTCAAGTTTGTTTGGGTTTTTTTTCAGTACAAGCCTTGATATAGTACATAATCTTTGTTTATATGGAAAGATGTTTATATGGAAGATCCAGAGCTCTGCATCAGGCAGTATGAGGGGGATACTCCTTCAATGTCAGGTCATGTTTTGTGGACATGTGGACAGCATGAAAAGGGGATTTTAAGCATTCCAGCACTGGGACAGGGAATAAGACATAAGACTGAGTGAGAAAGGGTTAATCTCAGAAATCCTTAACTTCAAATAAGACCTATGGAAATTAGAGACTAATATTTCTTTCTGTACTCATCAACATTTTTTGTAACAATAAATCAGTAAACAAAAAAAATATATATAATGAAATTTTGATGGCAAAAATTTGATTTCACAAGTTTGTATTCAGAGAACCTATCGACTAGTCAATTTTCAATTTTGCTTTGTAACAAAGTTAATTCATCTAGCATTTGTAAACATTTTTCCTTAATATTTAAGGTAAAAAGCTAAAAAAGACCTATTGAATAAATACTTATTTAATATCTAAGAGACAGTCTTTCTCCTATACCATCCATCCATTCCAGGAGCAGCACTAGTGATGTCAGTGAAGAATGGTATCCAGTAGAAATGAAATAGTGACAGCAGATAGTGAATGTAGATGTTGCCTTAAATCTGCCTTATCTGTGTATGTCATGACTGCCCTTGAAGCTAGCATGTCGGTACTGTGAAGAGAGTTTTGCACCTCAGTTTTCTACACTACTTTCTTTTGAGTATAGTGATATTGGTAGCTGAGTGTGAAGCTAAGCTACTATCCTGAGCTTTGTCCATAAGCTGCACCCTTTTTCATGTACCAGAAATTTCATTTTTTTTCCAAAAAAGCCAGATGGAAGTAACAAATGATACATTATATACACTCTATTTCATGTACCTGCAATGCCCAGAACAGCTGCCTGAGAGAGATCAATGCTAATGAATGGTGTCAGTCTTTATTACTTTCAGTACGTAGTGCCATTACCTGAACTGAGGACAGAAAAAAGAGACGCAAAGTTTCTAAAGCTAAAGCTGCAGAAATGAAACAACAGTTTTTGTTGTGTTAGGTCTGCTTTTCAACAGAAATCCATGACAAAAGCATTGAAAAAAGTGTTTAATCCAGCCCAAAGGAGTATATGGCAACACAAACTAAGTGTCGTTCTTTCTGCAGAGTGTCTGCTCTCAGAGTATGAGGCAGTGACTAGAGATATGGCCTGTGGGGCAATTATGGCAGCACAGTTTATGCTGACTGATGAATAGTGCTCAGACATCCTTCCTGTTAAAAAAAGTGGTGGGAAAGCAGGGGAACATTTCTGAACTGGAGCTGTATAGGCTTCCATGGTCTGAGACTGACCAGCCAAGGTGAGCGTTCTGTTGTGACACAGCTCATCCTGTTCTATAGCTCTAAATACCCACTCCGACACATCCCATCAGGAATATCAAAGCACTTCCTGTATACAATCCATTTAACAACACACTGAGCAGTATCAGCATATGCACTTCAAATATGTTCCAAGTAATTACCACTTCATATGATAAAAGCAAGTGTTTATGTACATTAAGGACTGCAGAGGTAAAAATACTTCCTTCGAGATAACAAATAAATTAATTGTTTTGATACCACCTAGGGACAGGAGAGTTAAACAGCTTTAGACAGTGCCTGTCAACCTGTTGCATAAAATAAGCTACAATCTTGTGAAATATTCCTTTACATAGAAAAAAGCACATTTTACAATGTGCATATTTATTCTCATGAATAAAAGAAACATAAACATTGCTTCGAGTCTGTGCATATGAGAGTAAGACACAGTGAATCATCTTTTGGAAAACAGAATTCATATGTAAATAATTGTTCTACTTGGAACCTGAGATACAATATGCTGTATGATGTTGCAATATATTATACTGTTGTCATGTTGTATCCTACCTTAGAGGAAACAACGGAGAAGAACAGAGTCTTTCACTCAGATAAGATGAGAAGAAAGATGTCTATGCAGATGTGGATTGGAGGAGGAGAACATACTCTGGTGGGTAGAAGCCTTGAGAAGTCCAAGGCAAGGGAGGGCAAGAGGGGAAGAGAGCAGACAGAAATGAAGCAGTCACAGTCAGATGATCAATCTGCTTCATCGTAAAAAACCTAGGGTTTGCACCAGATACACAAATGCATTTCCTAAACTTTCATGACAAAATTGAGTATATTTCCCTAATCATGTTTAAAAAGTAGTTGCCTATGTGCCATTCCCTCAGGAGGTTAGAGATGGAGCTTTTCTAATAAGCAAGAAGTTCAGTGACCATAAAACTGTATTACGCAGCCATTTCTCAAAAACATTTCAAAATATGTCTATTTATGTGTTAAACTACAGCAGGAAGCAAAAAATACAATAACCCCCCTCTCTATACACTGTATCTATATTTAACCTATGTTTGCTTTCTTCTTTCTGTGAAATTTTATATGTAATTTTTCTCCTAGAGATATTTGATGGAGTCAATAGAGGAGATCAAAGAGTAGAACTAAAAATAATCAGAATTATTTCTTCTCATCCCTCCTTTTCACACTTCCCATTTTCTGTCAGTTCTGTTTAATTTCTACTTTTTCTGCTTCTAGTAAATCTCTGTCCTTTAAATTCAGTGAAAGCTTTGACAATTATACTTTTTTTGTTCTGGTATACCAGTGATAATAAAGATTCTACTGGATAAAAAAATTTCTATTACGTAACAGAAACCTAAGCTATGACTCACATATTAGGTAATCAGTATTTTCCATAAAACCTAGTATTCTCTCAAAGGTAAGACAAAAAAAATTTTAAATTTCAGAGATCAGCAGGTATATGCCCTATAAACAACACTTATTGCTAAACTTTCAGTATTTTGTGATTTGTTTGTTTTTCTTTCAGCCTGCAATATGGGCAAGATGAATTGCCTGCAAAAAGGCAATAGTAAAAATTTTGGAAAATTTATCATGCTATTTAAAATAAATTTCTTGTTGGGTTGCTATAATAACTATTTGAAATTCAAAGCTCTTCTATTTAAGTGTGGCATACTATAGATATTTGATGGCTATAACGATTAGCTCTTCTAACCCTATAGAAGCTTCAATGAAGAGCACTGCAGTAGTCCGGCTCAGTGAAAGAGACTTGTGTTGACTTTCTTCGCTAACAAACTCATAAAAATACTGCATCAAACTCTGTGTTTATCAACAGACCTGGAGGGAATCCTTGGTATTGCTGAGAATAATACAGAATGGTCCTGCCATGCTTGGACCCAGGGCAGGAAGGTCCATTTGGATGCTTTGAGATTCCTCCTGAAGTTTATATGTCATTTCAGCTGTTGCCTTGCAGACCTTCAAAGAGAGGCTGATACACAACTGCACACCACAGCCTAGTCTACTAACCTATTTCAGAAGCTTCCCATGCATTTCTACAACAGGATATCAACACCTGTTTTTTCTGATACTAAGAAGAGGTCTTTTGCATCACAAATGACAAAACCACCTGCAGGACAGCAGCAGTTTATGCATTATGAGGTGATTCATAGAACTGAAATAGAATTAAAGCAGATGGAGGGAAGTTGACCCTTGCTTAGAATTCCTATGCATATGAGTTTTCTAACCTCGATATCTTTTTGTTATTGTCAAAAACAAAATCTTTTTGCCACCATTAAGATTAAAAGAAAGGAAGAAATGCAACAAAATCTCAGTTTTGGCAATTCTAAAGCTGTGGCTGCTAGGAAAATGGATGATTATGGTAAATGTTCAAATGTTCATCTTATTCATGAATGAAGCAAATGTTACCTATGAACATTTAGAAGCTGTTACAAATATGGGCTTGTTCAGAAACTGAATTGTCTATCTGTATAGGTGAGTAAAGGAACAAAAGCTTGGCTATTGAAAGCATACACCACAAAAACAGGAAGAGGAGATTTTGTCAGGCTTTTTCCTGAGAGTAGGTAAGTATTGGGAATATACTATTTAAATGATAATTTGATTGTAGACATGTATCCCTCACACACAGGTAGGCTGGATTGTAAGATTGCCTAGCTCAGTCTGATGTTAACTAGGAAAACTCACAGAGTAGTTACAAAGAATTTAAAAATTCAACCAAAGAGTATAAATAAAGCATAGAATACCCAGGGAAAAAGCCATGGAAAAAAATTCCCAAACTACTGTAGAACATTTTTAGTTTCAGCTATTTTAGTTTTCAATCTAAACTCATCAACACAAAAATCTCTTTTGCATCAGCATTAGCTCCAAACAGCTCAGACCTGAGCATAAGGTGTGGCCATTCTGTATACCAAAACAAGCAAATTTTTTTTATCAGTACACCCCTTTTAAAAAGTCCAGAAATTATTTTTATTATTATTTCAACAAATAGCATTCAAGACATATGCATTTGTAGATTTCCATAAAATGAAATGTTTATGGCTTAATTTCATTAGCAATTCAATTATATATTAGAAACAGAAAAATGAAAAGATTAAATCACTGACAAGGCCATGTTGCTGCAGCTATTCAAACAGATGTACTGCCTCCTCCATTCTAAAGCTTATTAAATTAAGCAACGTTTTTCGAAAGAATGGCAGGTAGCAACCTTTTGAATCTTTTCTCTCCAGTCCTGAAAATTGTTCCTTATTTGGATGCTTGTTGGAAAGGTTTATTAACAAGGTCTATTTCAGTCTTTTGAATAAAAAAATCAAACTGAAGGAGACCAGGACAGACCAGGACCATAAAACTATCTTTAGCTTTTTTTTTTTTTTTTTTTTTTACCCTTGGCTTTTGATATTTTGTTTTGTGGGGTGTATTTGTGTTTTTCTTAATCAGGAAAAATAATGAAATATACTTCTGACATTAGGAAAGCTTTTATAAAGAGACAATCTTTGACATACCACCTACTAATGATACTAGTTAAGCTACAGTGATATTTATATAGTTCCTTTGCAACTGAAAAATCCATAGCTTTGAAAATAACTTAGTCCAGTGATGCTGCCCATGATAGCTATGAAGCATGCTCATTTCCTTGGAGGGAAGATTAGCCAACTTCCCAGCCTTATTTATGTACCCAGACACCTAAACCAACTGGAAAAAGAACAAACCCTTCCTGAATACCCAACAGAGGGTTTTCCCATCATCCACATTTTCACTTTTAAACCAGGTTTTAAAGTAAAGATTTTTTTGTTTGTTTGTTTATTTTTAATTCAGATTTGTGGTAAAGGAGCTGTGGCTCTATTACAGGAAATGTCATGGGTGATGCTGATGGCAGCAAGTGGGGTAGGAGGACAGTGGACATTGGTGCATGCATCTGCAAAACCACATAAGTGCTTTGTGGGTTTTTGGTTGCTGGCATAAAGTACATAATTTGAAAATACTACAGACATATTAAAACGTACTTTAGACTCCACTTTCTTAATATCTTTTTGCCTAAGGAGCTACCTCAAGAAAATCATGTTAAACCTAGTGATACCAAATAGGTCCTAAGGGAAGTGATGTCTAACAGGTGCATCTGATCTTTCTGTTTGAGCAAGAATAACTTTGAGTCTGCTGGCTGAAGGATTTTTTAACTTCAGTTTTAAGGCTGTATGATCCAGCTTTGCAAAACCCCTCTATCACAGTGCTCTTTAAAGACCTTTTTCATAGACTAGTAATTATAAGACTAGCAAAATCAAAAAGCACTTTAGAAGTGTTCTAATTTATCCCCTTTAACCTTGTGAGTATTAGTTTGGACAGAACAAGCCTAGGCAGCACAGGCACATATTTTCTAATGCCTATCTTGCAGTAAGAGCAGTGGTACTTGGTGTAACCTAGCAGTGGAAATTTTCTTAGAACAGCTAATATGTATGGAATTGGAAATCTGGGGGCAAAAGAATAAAATCACTCTGTGGCACTGGTCTTTTATTAAATTCACAAATTTTTTTATTCTTACATATATTTTTATCTTTTGCCAGGTAGCTTTTTTGCTGGCTTTTCAGAACTTGGCTTCTTTTCTCTTCTTCTTTTTTATTATTCTGTTTCTAGTCATTGTATTAAGTCAATTTCAGATTTCATTCTTTTGTTGTCTTATTATCATATTTAGTTATTCAAAACTGAGAGCATGCTACTTTGTACTGATTTTATACAAAGAATCTACTCATAGACTTATTCCATGGAAAGGTCTACAGAACAAAAGGAATGTCAGGCTCATTATAGGACAATACACTCTGCAAGGAACTAATTCTTTGTTATGAATACAAGTGTGAGGTGAAGGGATAATGACAAATGCTCACATTTAACATAAAATAGAAGGATTCTGTCAAGAAGTGGAAAAAAAATTACTTTAGAAAGTTTTAGAATGAGGAAAAGGCATATATTTGGGGGGAGGCAGTGAGAAATCAACATTTTATTTTGTAGGGAATCAATGCTAAATATGCTTAATATATCAAATCCAAGTGATAATATACCTTTATCTATAGTCAGTCTTTGGCTTGGTAATATGTGGTTGTTCTTTCACCATCAGTGCTCAGCTGACACAATGCACTGGGCTTCATAAAGATCATTGGAATACCTCTTTTCTGCTGTTATTTCATAAGAAGCACTCTATTACAGCCATGAAGAGAGGCAGGAGGAGCAGTTCTTTGTCAGTTCTCTGTAAGCCAGTCCATTTCTATCTCCCCACAATAAACTTTTTATTCCTTACCAGAATTAAGGCAGAAGGAAATTAAGAAGCAATAAAAGAAGAGGAAAGCTACCTGACAGTAGCCTGCACTATTGCTGGGAAGTACAAGCGGAAAAAACACCAAACCAAAAAACCAAAAGGAATGGAGAAAGGAATGGGGGGGGGGAGGACCAGGGAAGTAAAAAGGAAAAAAAAGAAAGATCTGAAAGGCAGGAGGAATTAAAAAAAAAAGCGGAAACTCCTTGATAGTGTAGTTTCCATTTGTTTGAGTGCTCCCAAAGAAGAATATAGAACTGACTGCATATGTGTAGTCCACATGAAAAGTCCTGTAAGAAAGAGGTTATTTCTTTGGAATTTTTTCTATTTTTTTTTTTCAAAACTTGCCCCCCAACATGAAAAAAGACTGAATTTTTTTTCCTTCTCCCTATGAATTTTAAGCTAGGTTTTCATTATCTAGCCATGATTTCTCTGACTAGATGACTTGAGGTTAATGAGGTTACTTTAGCCCACTATTTCTTTGCATTTGCTAAACTTAAACAATACAGTTTAATAGGGCAGGGTGGGGTGCTGCAGGCTTTTTTATGATGAATTAGAAAGCCAACAATTAGAAAGCCAAGTTGAGGATGAGCCCATTCAAAATTTCCAGAATTCAGTAAAAACTGCTGAGAGCTAGATCCTGATGATGATAATACCTTTGCTCTGTAAGTAGCCCATTGATTTTAACTCTGTGTGTACCATGCTAAGAAGCTGCAAGCCAAAATGATCCAGGAATAAAAACTGAAATGAAAGAACCCTTACCTACAGTGAAGCCAATAAGCATTTGCCATGGTAAGTAATACAACATCTACACATATATTTATCTATACAAACCAACATTCGCAAAACTGAGGTCAAACTAATTTTAATTGCAAATTATCTTCTTGCTTTCTCAGTGATGACAATTCAGTACTGTATTCCATTTTCTTTTGACGCAAATGGATTTCCAGAATAATGTCCCTTTAACTACTCACAATAGTTCCCCACAAAATCAAGGGTAGATCCAGATGTTTGCATAATCGTATCTAAAAGAGAAACTTCATGAATTTGTTTAAGAATATTTTCATGAGAAATTATTTCTATAGAAAATCAAGAGAGATTATGTATAGGAACTAGGATGTTAGCATATATTTGTTCTCTCACAGCATCCAAAAAAGTAAAAAATATCTGGATTCCCTCATACTTAACACAATGCAAACAGAATCTTCTTAACAAAGAGCACATGAGGAATTTTTGTAATGAAGAAATACCAAATCTTTTGCTATATTTGAATTCTTTTGCATAAGGAATCAATTCACTAATCTGATTATAAAATGTGAAAAAGGCTAAAACTTTTTGCAGCATGCACTTCATGATGTTTGCTCCCTGCACTCGCAATTCCCTGAGCTCCGTGCTCCCTTTCGAAGCACTCTGCAGCTGCTTTTCTGCTGCCAGCCTGCCTGCCTGCCTGCCTAGGCTTCCTTTAATGGAAATCAAGCCACAGTGGGAAAGAATCTTTGCAGAGCTTGTCCATGACAAAGTTAGGGTGTTGTCAGGGCGTGCACCTGCAGCAGGGAACTGAAAAGTTATTCAGGATCGCATATCATAAGCATAGCCAATGTTTAGTACAGCACAGGACAAAGATTTCATAACAACTCACTCAGGACAGGAAGGATGCCATAACAATTTAAATTAGAGGAGGATGCAGATTTTTCAATTACCCAAGAAGAAACTTTTATTTAAAAAATTGATAGTTTTCTAAATATGACTTCATAAATGAAATAGTTTTATCATCTGGCCAAGTATCACTGCTTCCTTGCCTAAAAAGAGTTTTAATACCTGATCAGTACAAAGAAACATTACACCCATCTTTCAACTAAAAATAAGAATGTTGGGTAAGAAGGCAAAAAAGCAAATTCAACTGGAAAGTGTTTCCACAGGAAATCTGACTGCCTCTATCTTCCAATGAAAATGAAAACAGAGAATCCTATTTGTTTGTCACTGCTGTTACAACTTTTGCAACATTCCTGTGACTCTCCACGGTAATTCACTGTGAAAATGTCACAAAATTGTATTTCTATACAAGATGCAGATATACCATCAGAGCACACATAGTAAATCTAATCTGCCCTCCAGGAAACAGCAATTTACTAAGAAAACTTGCAACAGAAAAAAAAATCCTTTTGATCCTCAGAAAGCTTGTGTTCCAGGACAGCTTGCTTGCAGGTGTATGAAGTCCATGAAAGAATAGGGAACCTGGACTTTTATTAATTCATTGAAAAAAAAAACCTTCTTCAAGTCAGACTTGAAACTCTGTGCAAAACTTTCTTTGTTGAAAACACAGACATTAATCCTGATAAATACTCCAATCTGACTGATCATGGCTGAGTAACTGAGAAAATGACAGGTACTATTTGAAAAGGGAGACTTTCAGTGAAAAAGACTGAAGGTAAAACATCTAATATTTTCAAATAGCATGGGACATACTCCTGAGGAAGGAATTTATGAGCTTTAAGTAAGAGTGATTTCTAACTGAGAGGCTTTAACATTGTCCAGAAAGGGACATATTGACCTAGATGTGAAGAAATCACTGGAACCTCTTCTGAATTTGATGTAATTTAGTAAGAAGTCCATTAGATACCTCTAGACACATCAGTGGCAGTATGTTTCCACAGTCTTTTCAACTTCCTATAGCAAGAACAAGTGAATCAATAAAGAATACTAAACAGGGGGCATAGGTATCAAAATCCCACAGTTAATCTCAGTTCAGACATATTTTAGATAGTGCAAAATTAAATTAACTCTTCAGTTGGCATGACACCTTTTGGCACTTAGATTGATCTTAGAAGGCTCTCAAAAACACAATGAATCATGCGGAGTTTCTTAAGTTTTTCAAATTTTCATCCATCTTCAAGATTAATTTTCATTCCCTGTTGTGTAAACCCCAATTTGATTACTAGTGCCGTGGATCAGGTGGCTGTCACCTCTCTGTGTTGTGTGCACCTCCTCTGCACTGGCATGGGAAGGTAATATGTTTCTCACGGGAGACTCCAAAGCCATTGCCTGACAATACTGAAAATGCCTCATTGTGGAGTGGGGTAGAAATTACAACTGCAAACAAGAAACGTCATGAAAAAGAAAAAGAAAAAGAAAAAGAAAAAGAAAAAGAAAAAGAAAAAGAAAAAGAAAAAGAAAAAGAAAAAGAAAAAGAATCAAAGCAACAAAGCCAAGCATTATAGTTAAGGCAAGAATTAAGTTTGCACGTGCCTTGAAAAAAGATGCACAGCATGGCCATATCATCCCTGGATTCAATAATCCACCAATTAGATATGAACTGAGCCAGGGAATCCATGAGGACTCTGACTGACCAGATTGGCTTCACGAGTGAAAACATAAATAAGCACTACAGCCAAGTGGACTTCTAACGAGCACTGCACATTTGCAGCCGTGCTATTTCTAGTGTCAGTGATAAATACAAATAGGGTCATTTTGTGATCATTCGTCTGCAATAAACATTATATGGAAAGCATTAGGGTGAGCACAGCCAGCAGGTGGAGGAAGGTAATGCTTCCTTTCTACTCTGCTGGTGAAACACATCTGAATTTCTGGGTCTAAGCCTGGGCTCCTGAGTACAAGAGAGACACGTGGACTTACTGCAGCAAGTGCAGCAAAGTGCTGCTAAAATGGTTAAGGGACAGCAGCATCTGATGTACGAGAAGGAGACAGCTGTGACTGTTCAGACGAAAGAAGAGGCTCCTGTAGATCTTATCCACATGTACAAATATCTAATGGAAGAGAAAAGAATAAGGAGCTGGACTCTTCCCAGTGGCATCCTGTGAAAAGACAGGAGGATGTGTATTTCATAAACTGAAATACAGGAAATTCCATTTAAGTACAGGAAAATAACTCCTTTTTTTTGCTGTGAAAGTTGTCAAACACTGCAATGTGATGTTTAAAGATGTTGTGGAGTCTTCATCCTGAAGACACTAGAAATCTGGCAAGACACCATGCTGAACAATGTGTTCTAGTTGACCTTGCTTTGAGTGGCAGGGTTGGACTAGCTCAAGTCCAACAAGTTGGAGGTAACTTCCAACCTCATTCTTTCTGCCATTTTTTTATCTGCCAGCATCTCCAGTCCCACAGTGCTGGTGCCTGAAGCCATCCAGGCTGAGCCATCAGCTGCTCAGCGCCACAGTATTTCTGTATTTTCAGAAATTTCTGTTGCCATGGGGGAGATGATACATTTGAGAGGTGCTTCTTTGAAGACATCTGATTTGAGAACTTGAATTAAATACAGCAGATGCCAGTAAACGGCAGTTTAGGAGTGTTAATTATGCTTTGAATTATTATGCCCTTATATTTGATTATACATATATCTTAGCACCATTACATGTAATACAATCTTTCCATCTTATTGGTCAAAAAAAAGAACTTTATTTTGTAGAAGAAAATTAAGAAAATGTAGCCATTTTTAAGTGCGACATAAGTGTTTCTTAAATAAAACGTGATATCTTTTTTGGTATTTGTAGGATCTCATGAATCTTATGGAAGGAATTTATCTATTCTAATTCAGTTGGGAGAACTAACTTTTCAATGACTAAAGTAAAATGAATACTGACTTGTACTAACATTTCAATTAATATAACTTGAAATATTATTTTCTCCTGTCAAATATTCCCTGTCAAATATTCTATTCATAAGTATGTTCTTTGTTTTCATCTGGTGCAAGTTTGCAAGTCATTAATAGCACACACATAACAATTGTTGCGACAGGGATGAAGAGTGGCTTTCCGAGAACTATGGGAGACCTTCGGGTGCTGATGATTCAGTTTCTCACCAAATGTCCAAATTCACTGTTCTTGTCCAGCATTCGTTTGCCACACTGGTCATAGCAGGTTTACACTGCAGTGATCATCATATCTAAATTTGCACGGCACATTCCTGGAATATTCCTGGAATAGGAATTCTCTGTGCAACAGAAGCTCTTACTCCTTTTGGCACAGAAACCTGATAATGGAATTCACTTATATCAGTTGCTCAAAAGCTGTTTCTACTTTTTTTTTTTACAGAAATGTCTGGTTCCCTGAGGCAAGAAAAGTGAGACTGAAAAGAGAAAGTTAGGGTAGTTTGCAAATGAGCCCAAAAATTAGCAGGGCCACACTTTGCCTTGAGACTAATTTTTGGTTTTGAAGGCAAGATACTGCATCAATGCATTATCTATTAATACAGTCATTTTATGAGGTACACAATGTCCCATGCTATTTATCACTCAAGTTTCATATTGCTTGTCAATAACTTCAGAAATGGCAACAAACTGGGCTTTGGCAGATTATTTTCAGTTGACTAACTGGTGGTTGAAGGAATTAATCACTTCTTTAGCTGACAGATTTCTTTTAACATGGCAGGCAGGGAAGCATGGTGTGAAGCAGATATATTTATTAAACCATCTTTCAGTTCTGACAGTCAGGGAGGCAATGAACATTCACACCTAGAGTTTGATATCCTCTCTAGTGTAAAGCTGGTCTGTTGAAACCCACTTGGAGATGTGCTACTTTTGTTTTGGTTGATTTTGACGCTCGCTTCCACACAAGCTTATTAAGGTATAACAACGCGTGAGCCACAAGAAATAATACTCCTTCTCCTGCTGTGTAGGTACGGTGCTCCTCCAAACTCATCCTTCAGCTTACAACAGTTGTTTTTCCTGGTGAAATTTTCTGTTTCCTTCCATGTGACTTGATAAGGCGACTGTTCCTACTGTGAACTGCATCACTGTTAATTGTCCAAGCCCGACAAAATTATTTATTATCCTGGGCTTCCAAAAACTATCAATTGACTCCAACCAGCGAATACACCATGAAAATGTTTTGGTAATAATTTAATATTTGTGGACTTACCATTCTGGGGTCATGCAAGAAGTAGGAGCATGATTTCAGACCTGGGCAACTCTATAAGGAGTGTTTTATGAATTTGTGTTCTAACTTGAAGTTGGCCACCTGATACGCTGATGTTGTGTAAATGAGTCTCTTTTTCTGTGCTTACCTGGAAAGGTGTTTCCCTTCGTTCATAGCTTAGCTATTAGGTTAAATAGTAGCGCTACAAGACTGCAGTTAAAAAGGTATATATCACATATTACACGGAATATCACTAGCAACAAGTAAATCAAAGCCGTGGTAGAGAAAATGCGAATGTAACAAACATGGCAGCACACGTTTTCAAACAGGCGGGTATGTGGAAGGACACTTCTGTGGAGCAGACGTCAGTAACCACGGCGCCTTGCCCCCCCGGTGACACAGGTTCCTACTCGCGCGGAAGCCGCAGACAGAAGCTCCCCACTGCGCAGACAGACATTTCTGGAAATCTCAACGCGTGCGGTGCCTCACGGCGAGGGGGCACTGGTGGGCCCGGGGGTGCCGGGGAGCCCGTGCCCCGCTCGCAGCCCCCGCCGAGGGCCGCGCAAGGAGCGCTCGGCGCCGGCCGCGCTCGGCGGGGCGGACACGGCTCGGGGCGGACACGGCTGGGCTCCGCCNCCGGGGAGCGGCAGCGGCGCTTGCCCAGAGCCCCTCGGCGGGGCTGCGGCCGCGGGCACCCCGCGCCATGGTGAGTGAGGGAGGCGGGGAGGGAGAGGGGCGGCGGGGACCCTGGACAGCGCTGGGACGGGGCCGCGGGGCGCTCGGGGCGCGGCCGGGGCTCTCCCCAGCCGGGCGGGGAGCGGTGCCGAGCCCCGGGAGCGGGCGGGGGGATGCGGGAAGCCCTCTCCCCTCAGCGCCCCAGCCCCGTTTGCGCCGTGCCCCGAGGCACATATGGGCGTGAGCGAAAGAGGCATCGGCTCGGGGCTGGAGCGCTCGGGGAGCCCGCCCAGGGCTCCAGCCACGAGGGGTACTCCGGCGGCCTTTGTGCATTGGGAGGCTTTCTAAGAATTCACGAACCGCTGATACCCGTCAAGCTAATTAAATACATTCAGGCTGCTGTTTCTGCGTTATGCTTAGGTAAGGCTTCTTATCCGGTTTTCAGAGCAATTTGTATCATTCCACGTCACGAATTAGACACAAACCTGGTACATTTCATCACATAGTTGATGCTCTAACAATAGCTTCATCTCTGCATCTGCTGTTCCGATTATTTCTTTTTCGTAGGAAGAATAAGTGAACCCCCAAACTGTGTTGCATTCATGATGATTAGCAGTTTTTTAGTCAATTTTCTTAGCTCTCCACTTATTTCCATTTTTTCAAGACTTTAGGCTTGTAATCCCATTTCTGAGTGAATAGGGTTATTTCTGTGGCTAAAGCTCAGTGACCGTTACTAGCCTACATTTAGTATTCCCTTTATAAAATCATTGCTATGTATCATCATGAGACACTTGAAAAGTTCTCTCATACATAAAGGAGTGCTTTTATACATCTTTTATACATCTTATGTCCTGTCTCAAGCTTGATCTAATGCTGCTTCTAAAATGGCTTTATTTTCAGAGCTGGTCACTTATTCTCTGAATGTCGTAAGATGGCTTTCTAAGTTCAAAGGATGATTTAACAGGAAAAAAGTCATAGGCAAGGATGCAGTGTGTCTGTAATGCTGTATTTGGGCTTTTCACTTACACTGGACTACAGGTTACGCTGTGCTGCATGTAGGTTGGTTTAAAGACAAATGGTCAGACATTTGCTATTTGGAATACTAGCAGGAAAACCAAAATTTTTATTCACTCAGATTTCCCGTTATGAAGTCTGAGAATATAGAGCTACAGAAAAATGTAACAGAGGAATTTTTCATAACAAGTGTAAGGGTTTAATTACATTTGTATGAATAGAACAAAGTGTTTTACTTATTTGGAAGTGGTCTAATCTTAGAATTTTTCCTAAGACAAACCTCCCAATGGAGCCACTCCCTTTTCTTGTAGTTAGAATTCAGATGATTTGTTTCCAAATGACAAAAAGTAATCATAAAGAAACATACACTTTAAATCGTATAAATGGTTCTACTACTTTTCTAGGGTCAGGAAATAAAGGTAGTGACAGCCTGTACAGGGAAGAGATTCCTGTAACGGACCGTTATACATAATTAATCAGAGAAGATAAGCAATTCAGGCATCCAGAGAATGTGTGCAAATGTGTTCCAAATGTTGTCTTTGTAGGGAAGAGAGTTGTAGAGAAGTTTCTTTCTTGGATTGTGTTGCTCTGGGGTGCTACATATGGCCACGCATTCTGATGAATGTTCTCTTCACTTTGCCAGTAGCAAGAACCTTAAATGAACCAGGTGATTGTAAGGAAGCATGAGGAATACTTTAGCAGTGATATAAAAGCTTTGTGCTCCCCATTCTCCAAAAAAAAAAAAAAAANCTGAAATCTTGCTGATCCGAAGCAGGCTGGAAAAGTATGGAAGGAGAAAGAAGGGAAGCACATATTGAGATTTCCTAGTTGTACTTCTTTTCCTGTGGAAATATGTCACTTGCACTATTATGAGTCATGACAATGCAAGATCATGAGGCAAACATTGGAGGAGAAGGTAAGGAGTTTATTTCTACAGTGTTTTTTTTTTTACATCAATAAAATGTCTCTCACTGAGGTCTCACCTTCCTCTCTCCTATTGGTTCACTTGCTGAGTATTCACTTAAATTAATCAAATTTTTGATGAAACACTAAAAATGAGAAGTCAATGTCCATGAAAGTAAGTACTAAGGTTGTGTATATTTGTCTTATTGTGATTAAGGCTTTCTTTAATAAATCTGTCCTTAGCCTCCTTGGTAAGTCTGTTTCAAAACAGATCACTTAGTGAAATGAAAACATAAGTAAGAGTTGATAATAAAATATAATATGCCAAATATCAGTAGCAGTCAAAATCTGGTTATGTCATGCCGTAAAAGATAAAATATCACTGTTATTATGAGAATGAATGCCATCTGTTTAAAATTCTAAAAAAAACCCAACCAAGACTCAAAATAAGCAATCCAAGAAGCCAAGATAGAATTTATAGCAAACACAGCTATTTTGCTTTTAACTGGAATGCTTGTTCAACAAAAAATATTGTAAATTTTATTGTACTTAAAAAAAATCCACAAAAACTAAAAATCAAGCACCTGAGTAATCTAAGCAAGCATATGCAACGTTCTAAATTATCGACAAGGAAATATGTGTTAGGAGGTTCTGGCTGTATTTTGTAACAACTTTGTAGACTAGCAACAGGTTTTAGGGTTTTTTTATAAAAACTTATTCATTTAAGAAAAGTTCAGTATAAGTAAAAAGAAATATTATTTTAAAAGAGTTATTGGCAACTACAGGACACAATTTAAGGTGTTTGGTTGTAATGCTGTAGTCATTATTTTTCAGCTTGCACATTTTATTAGCTCAAATGAAGTTTGAGCCATTGGAGAGCTGCCATTAGAGTTTCTTTGCTAGAATTGCTTGCACATTTTGTACTATTTACTTTTTAAAGACCTTTATTGTCTATGTGTCTTTTAAAATTGACTGCATTTGTGTAGATGTTTACCATTGCAATTAAGATTTTTAGCATTTGAAATTGAATTAGGCCAAATCTCATATTTGACATTACTTTGAATATTCTTTCTAACATGTTTTCACCATTTGAGACATGGCTGTATGATGTATGTATATTGTGTGGCTGTATGTATGATGTATATTCAGCACATCTTGCATGAATAGTTGTACAACACATAGAGATTCAAGTTTATCATTAAACGTGTTTTAATTTTAACTCAATTCAGGGCATAGGTTTTTGTTCAAGAAAGCAACACTGTTCAGGGCAGAATGTTAGTACCTATTTAATTTTAAAATTACAGTAGGATTTAAGCATGTGCTTAAATTGACCAAGGCTTCTAGCTATGGTGTAAACAAATTAATTTTTTCTAATAAAGGCAGCAAAATTTGCTAGAAATAGCAGATTTTCTATAAGGTTTTTGTTTATGAATTCACCTGCTTTGAGACAATTGAAAAAAACCATGTTAATATTTATAATTAAGCCTTTTACTTGTACTGTAGGTATTGACTGCAGCTTATTTGGTAATATGCTGTTCTTCCATTTTTTCAGTTGTCCTAATCGGGTGATGGCAGTTGTAGGTCAGTGCTAGGAAGTGGCTCACCACGCAGGATATTTATTTTTGTAGATGTGGTGTCTAGAGCAAGCTGACATCTACTCCCTTTTTGTAGGAGTGCACGTTTCACTGCTCTCACTTGTTCTGCTGCTTCACGACCTAAGCCAGAGCAAATACGATCCCTACAGATTAATTTTACTTCACTACAGAGAGACCTCACCAAGCCCTGTTAATGGATTCAGACCCCAAGCGCCTCTGTGAGCTTTAGAGGCCTTCAGTCTTTAGGAGAATCCCATCCTATCAGAGCATAGTATTTTGTGATATTCACTTTCACTTGTTTTTAATTCATGTTTCCTATTACATGCTAGTTTTGTTAAGTGGAATAGATGTTCTTGGTAAGAATATTACCAGATTTAATTGAGATTTAATTATATTTTAACTGACATTCTCATTTGATTTAAATGCCCCCTTCCATTGTTCAAACCTGCACTGCTGCTTTTAAGCACCGTCCCTGCTACTTTAACCTGGCAGTACTGTGGTACACATTATTCTTGATTTTACTGCTCTGACTCTTTAAATTAGTTCCTTTGTATTACTTAAAGTCAATTTGTGGATTGATTTTCTTCTTGCATATTCACTATTCACACTCGAAGCAGCTGTTCCAAGAGAATGGTGCCCTGCTAATAGAAGCATTCAAATGAGCCCCCTCGTGCAAGTGAGCCCCAGGAGGGTAATTCCTTACAAGGGAGCACACTGAGCCCAGATGATAACCAAGCTGTGACCTTATGTGGTATTTCTGAGAGGGCATTTCTTTCGTGAGAGCCCCTGTCTGTACTTCCTATGCATGTGTATCTGCCTGTGAACAGAATGCTGTGCTGTCGCTGCTTGAGTGACAAGGCCACTTTTCCTCTGCCCTAAGGCAAGGGGAAAAAATGCCTGGAGGCTTGCATCCCCGCACTGGGCTGTGGGACACAGAGCTGTCTGGAACCTTCCCTTGGGATGGTTTGGCTATGCCTTGCACTTCACGCATGGCTATGCCCATTGATTGTTTCAGCTAAGTCCATATAGAAAATAGGTCAGCCATGCAGTGGCTCAGGAAGAGAGCTTTAATTGTGTGGCCGTAATCTAGAAACAGGACGTGTGTATCATCGTGGAGGAGACTGGAACCACTTCCAAAGATGTTATCAAGCATTGTGGAATCTAGCCCTTAGACAGCTATTTGTTTTATAGAGCTGCAGGGACTATCTCATGCAAGTCATCTAGTTGCTTCCCCGTGAATAATGTAAAAATTTCTTTTTAGAAGGCATTGTGCTAAAATTTTTTGTTTATTTTCCCCTCCACAAATGGGAATTGAAAGAAACATACATTTATGAAGTGAATCTCTTCTTCAGCCCAGTTCTCAGTTATTCAGAACAAAAATGCATCACGCTTTTGGGGGAAATGCATTTTGTGGGAATCCTCCTGGTGTAATTCTAGAATGTGACTGATTCCAGAGAGTGCAGTAGAACTTATGGTTTCTGTGATGCCACATGCAGTAGTGGCTGCTAAACTCACCACTTTTAATCAATAATAGTACAGAAACAAGTTTCTCTGTAGTTTATTAGACAGAAGTGTGTTGTATAGAGATGACTGCCTTTCTAATACTGACCAAGGTGAACATGTGTTTAATTCCATTTTAACCTTGCATTTCACTTGGCACTTGATACAGATGGAGACTGGCAAAAATTGTTCAGGGAAGGCTGATTACCCTCCTTGGCAAGTACAGAAACTCTTCACACACAAAAGAGCATTAGTAAAAGCCTGAATACAGCAGAGGAACACCTCAGCAATATTTCCAGTTTGTTACTTGGAAAAATGGGGATTTTACATTTGCTCATAATTATTTCTATGATTTGAAAACACAAGGCAATATAGTCAGGTGCTGCCTTCTGGTTGATAGGAAGGGGCATCTCCTTAAATGAGTAGCTGTGTTTCTTCCTAGCCCTGACTGCAGGCATCCAGGAGCCTAAAATACTCATTGCAGTTCCTGTTTTAAATAGAACTGCTAAAATTGGCAAAATTTCCATGTCTTTGGAGAAAGCACGTATCAATCTAACTTTAAATTTCCTTTTTGTTTTTGTTTTAGCCAAAGTTGTCTTCATAGTTGTCTCTTGCTTCTTTGCACTGGCAAGCTGAAAGTGCAAAACCATTTGCCTTCATGATGAGAAAAATCTTTGTCGGACTGATAAATTGTTGAAATTTTAGTGAAAATAGAGCCATTAGTGCATAGAATTCACAAGGCATATTTGGAGGTGGGATTTCAGAATTTCCCCATGGGAAGAATGGTATGAAGGGAGGGAATCTTGTGTCTTAAGTAACTTAACCAGCCTTTTGGTCAATGGGGAGCTGATTTTTTTTTCTCAGAAACTTTAGGAAATCGTGACAGAAATAATAACAATTAATTATAGATTGAATTAAATGCTTATTTTGATACAGTTAAAGGTTCCCAAACAAGTTGCATAATATTAAAAACCAGCCAAGGGGAAATACATTTCCTTTAAGGAATTATGGTGCTTTCAGAAATAACAGAATGACATTAAACCTGATGTGTGTTAGCCATCAAGATTTAGTTTGAGGATACCCTCCTTGTTCTGCTTGTGTGTATATAGCACCTGCACCCTTTTATGTATCCTATCTGCAAAATGTATTAGAATTTTAGTTGTGTAAAGTGTTTTCGTCCCATTGTTTTTAAAACCTGGCTGCTAATTTTTATAAGGTCAAACAGTACTTTTTTATATCACTCAGTTCTACTAAACTGCCCAACAAACTTGTGCAATCTCTTGATTTGTGCTGACACCTGGATTTACTTCTGAGCTCGGCTGCAGTCTTTCTTTCGTGATCTCCAGCATGCCTTATTTCCCCACTTAAAAAGGAGGCATTGTTATGTTCCTTTCATGTCCTGTTTTTCTGTCAGCCATTCGGAGGGCAAACTCTTCAGGTCAGACATCATCTTTTGCTGTATATTTCTGTATGGCCCTGCTCTTAACTGGAGCCTTCTGGGTTAAAATAAGCAAGTAATAATAGGCCTACCAACAGCAGCAGAGAGAGAGAGCAGAATGCAGAGTATCAGTGGCACAATTTCTCTGCTAAGCAACCTGCCCCAAGCATGAACTCACAAAAGGTTAAATACCATTATTTAAGTGTAAGCAAAAGTTGTGTAAGAATTTCCAGATGTTGTGGTCTTGCTGGCTAAATAGTGACACCTTCATGAATGTGAGAAGGTAATGAAATATTTCCATTTGCAGACAAGAACATTGGGTTGTGCGGTTGCCATGAAATAACACAGAAGAGAGTGTTCAGTCTCAAGTTAGGCACAGTTTGCAAAACCTTTTGATGTGCTCTTATCAGCTTTGATCAGGTTCACACTTACCCTGTGTGTCACATACTCCAGATCTGTGGGAGATGCAGCATGATTGTCAACTATATGAGGAAAAAGTCATTGACCATAACAGTGGTAAATTTTAGAAGCAACGGAGGCATGGCTAGTCACAGTTTGAAGTGTGCAGCTATACCATGCATGAGATAGAGCTGGGCATCATTACACTGATTATTCTCATAGCGGATTAGAGACTGGCACTCAGAAATGCCAGTAAAAACTGCCTTTAGTGGTTGCTTAATATATGAAATGTGATTTCATGATATCTTCCTTTGAGTTTCTCTTTGAAAATTATTTGCAGTTCTAAGTAATAGTAACTTGTAAGCAAAAATGGGTTCAAACGATAGAGGGGAATTTAAAGGAAGAAGTGTATTTTCAAATAGGCTTTGAAGCAGTGAAGAGCAAGGACTACTAATAGAATATAGGGTTCTGAATTAGCCTCAGCAAAAAGTAAAACAGAACATCTATCCCCTGCCCATGTCAGAGGCAGAATTTTGTAAGCAGTAAATTGGTATAGGGGAAAATAAGATAAGAAACTGAAATGAGAGAGTGGTAGTGGCAGAAAAGCATCTAATGGGGTTAATGTGTCTAAAAAAAGCAGTTCGATTTTATTGCTGTTGCTTTAAGTTAGTATATTGTAAATGGCTGATCTATTTAATGCTAGAATAAATATACCAAAAAAAGCAGTTATATGTGTTCATATAAAAAATAATCAGTGTTTTCTTTCTCAACTGTTACACTACAGTAATGGAAAACACTCATAATCTTTAGTAAAATATTAATAAATGCATGCAGATCTTTAAACTTAGGTTTGGCACTCTGTCTTTTAGCAAAGAAGTTGCACTACTTAAGAATGCAGTCCTAATGTCAGTTTAACATAGTATGGGCATCATGGGATTTAGCTGCATGTTATAAACAGAGCTGAAAATCCAGAGCAAAGGTTTACAACATGAATATGCTACAAAGATACTTGTGATTCTCTGAGAACTTAATTTCTCCTTTGTCACAAGATACTTGTAAAGTTAGTACTTGTGTCTTGTTAAAGCTTGTCAGGTACAAGTATTTAAAATAAACGTTTTGTATTTTCCACATCACCTAAACTGTAAGCAGACATGTCAAATATTTCTGGCCCCATGTAAAGGATGACTACACACAGTGCAGAAGAACTTTTTTCCTCCCTGTTTTGTTTTTACCTATTGAGAGAGTGCACACTTGGCAAGATTTGTGGTGCTTCAGAATGCTCTAGAATCGCAAAATGCTTAAAAAATATTGTCTTCATCTTGGCAGCAAATTCCTTGTGAAGGAGATACTACCTCTCTTTATCCTTAAACTTAGGTCTCTGGTTTACATCCTCTAGGAACTCATGCTTCTCATTCCCTCCCTCTGCCCCAGCTGCTCTCATGGTTTCTCAGCCTTTACTCCCTTGGAAAAAGGGGCACTTGCTGTGTAGCATCCTCTTTCTGTGCACGTTAAGAAATACAGAGGTGGAACCTATTATTTGTTGCATGATTTATTTTTTCAAGGGTTCAGTGAACAATACTTTTAACTTTCCAGTCAAAGGAGCATATTTCTTCAGGATTGTGTTCAAATAACATAAAAAACCTATTTGAAGTACTCTTCTGATTATGTATGGACTTTCTTTGCCTGGAATTTCATTTTGGTTCATTTTTAGATTTTCTGCCACAGTTCATTGTCCAGATGCTCTGCTCTTTCACCTCTGAAACAGTTGATTTGTTTTCTTTTCTGGCTTGGAGCTACTATTCACAGCGCCAGTATGCAACACAGCAAGTTGGAGACATCCTGTTATATGGCTCCATTTTTTTGAATGAATGTCATTTCTTAATATAATGAAAGAAAACAGGTGTTCACTAGTGGATTTCCATTTTACAGATTTAGTAAAGAGCACGTACAGAGTGGTTATTCTTTAACATTTTGGTGGTAAATTGTTCTTAAAGGACCTTCGGTGTGGGACAGCCACTACACTTATGATGCTTTAGGTTTTAACTTTTATATTTTTCAAATCCTGTACTGCTAGTGTAACTCTGAAGTTTTCTGTAGCTTGTTAAGTGCTGTTCTCCATGCTAAGATAGACACAACAAAGCCTCTCTAGCTTGCTCACCAAGGACACCCAGAACAAGAACTGTAAACCTTCATCTTGGGGAGAGGGGGGCAAGCTTGGGGAAATTCCATCATCGGCTGGGTTCTGGTTGGTGAATTTATGCTGATATCAAAGTGTGAAGAACTCGTGACCTGTCGTCCATTTTGGGATCCACTGAGGCAAGACCCTCTGGAGCCCAGAGTGTACCTCTGAAGGCCTTTCAAATAAATACCTCCTTTATTTCCTGTCTAGTCTCTGTTTCTAGGTAGCCATTTAAGGCATCATTTAAAGTGAGACTTAGGTCTGGGTAGCTGAACTGTTGAGATGAAAATGTTTATTGATTTCATTTGATTTTAGTTTGGGTTCTCAACAAAGTAAATCTGAGATTACTCTGTTGCTATGTTTCTTTGGCTGTTGTTCCCATTTAAGAGCTCCTCCAGACCAAGATTCTCTAGCTGTGTTATGTGCTCATTTTGCCTGAGGTCTGAAGCCCAGCAGTGAAGCATAAATTGCCACACCTGGAACTAAGAACTGGGTGCCCTTACAATTCCTTACCTTCTGTGGTGACACAGTGGGAGGAAGGTCTGGCTTGTGATTATTGGTGATTCCTGACACCACTTCCCTGCTACCCCACTGGAATGCAGGTCAGGGCCTTCGAGGCAGCCAGGTAAGTAGTGCTTCCATCCTGGGATCTCAGATAGATGTGCACCACTAACTGGTATTTCAAAAGGCCTGATGGAGAGAGAAAAGAGGTTCCTTATAGACATATTATAAAACACAAGTGAAACATCTTTAAAAAATAAAATGTAAAATTAGGAACCGAAACCTTAAATCAGTAACAATGGACATCTGGCCTTTATGTTACAAATAAATGCTACTCAAAACAAAATACTAGAAAAATAACATAGGAAATGTCCAAGTTTAGGAAGTTTTTACTTCTTTATTAACACAGGGCAGCCTCATTAAATAATGCTGCAAAACAAGCAGCTGGAAATGTTTAATTTCCAGCCTCCCAATAGATGCTAGTAGAGCAAACCAGTGAAACTAGAAATTGAATCTTGACAGCCAAATCAAGGTAATAAACACTTCTTTAATTATGCAACAGAGAGTAATATACAACCAGCAGAGTTGGTTGAAACACAAAAACAAGAAACTAAAAAATTCTCCTAAAATCTGAAATACTGCCGGAAAGCTCCATGAAATTAGCATGTCAACATGTTTGATAGGCTATACTGACAGATTAGAGAAAAGTTATTTGCCTAAGAACCCACCAAACTTCAGTGGATTTGTGGTAGAGAGAAAGCACTTCATCAGTAGGAGAACTGTCCATTCCATTAGAAAGAGTTTTTCTCTGTTGCCCATGTTTTCCTTTTTTCTTATGGATTTTTTGATCCTCATGTTCTACTATAGGTTTTCTTCTGTTTTTTCCTCCTTGATCCTTTGTTCTGTCTGTATCTCCCTTCATTTTATCTGTCACATAATAAAGGACAGCACATACTGCAAAATAAATTAAAAAAGAAAAACTGCAATCTAAAAAATGGAGACAAGCTTTGATCTTTCGGACTTCGGTAAGAATATTGTAATGTTGACATTGTTGCAGCCAGTGCATTTATACAGGATGTGAAGAAACTGAGGTAATTCTAGGTACCCTGCCTAGAATAACTCCAGGAAGATTACCCTGTGTTTCATGCAATGCCCAAAATCTGTATTTACCCGATGAGAGAAAGACCTGAGGACCTTGCACAAAAAAAGGAGCAGAAGAATCCTTATGGTTAAAATACATTTAATTTGCCTCAATAGTTAAACCCTGAATTTGTACCTCAGTTAGAGGCTGGCGATTGATACCTCTGCTCAAAGTTTCTCCACTGCACTTTGTTAGCCTTTTCTTGGATTTCCATTCCTCTGTATCTCCTAATCTGTTTAATCTCGGTTCATCTGAAACACCTGCCACAGAAATCGGTGAATTTCAGTGGAATTTACAAGCGTTGCAACCTAAGCATCTATTTCTGTGGCAGTCTGTAACCAGCACTCTGGAACAAAAATATCCAAAACTGAAACAGAGTTTCAAAAAGTTGGACCTTATTTTTGTGGGATTTGAATATTCGACTTTAATATTGTTACAAGAGGCTGCAATTCAACAGCTAATGTACTTGAATGGGTGTAATAGATGGCTTGAAACATGCTAAATCTTTCTAAATGTATCTGTTGTAACTGGAGGAGCAGCACTGACCAAGGCTTCTGCTATTTGATGTGTTTTAGCTATAAGGATGTATCTTTTTTTATTGTTTGTCACTAGTGAGGGTTTGGAAAAGTAGCGTTATGTATCATTTATTTTCCTTGGCGTCATGATCAATACCCCAATGACCCTCCAATTGTCACTGCATCTGTTATTAAAACAAGAAGCTACATTTTAATGACTTGAGAAGTTTCTTTATAAAGGAACAGTCTACATCTGCATTTCTACATCTCATTAACATGCTATAATTTAGATATGTCAAAGATTAATATCCCATCAATATTTTCAGCTGACTTTTCCGCAGGGCCACGTTTTCACCTCACTCTTTACATCAAACTGCCACCAGGGCCAAGGGGAAGTTATTACAGAATATGTGGTGAACATGGCAGTTAGCTCTGAGTATATTTTGCATTCCTTCTCCCTGCTGCTCTCATTTGCATGTGCTGACTTTTCCTGTGCAGAAGTAATTTGAAAAACACTCTGTGCAATTTGTTTTCTTTCATATGCTTAAAAGAAGAGTTGAATAAATGGAACGGAAGGATTTGAAAGATCAGTAGCTCTGATAACTTCAGCAATTGCACTGGAGACGATAAAAGGCATCACAGATTGAACATTCAACAGGAAGCCAAAATCTGCTTCTGGATTTATTTAATCTTTAGTTTTGTTACAGAGGTGGTATACACTAACATCAGGCTAATGTCAGTCATTAAATGCTTCTTTTTTAGTGATTAACAAGATTAATTTCTCTTAATACCAGATGTGCAAGCTCAATATTTCACAAAAGCTCTCATCTTTACTTAGCTTCATCATTTTAGTGAAAAAAGAAGCCCGTGTTTTTAAAGACAATATAAATTCACATAGTTACCTAGCTTTCTCTGCTTTAAATGTGTATCTGCTGTATTTTGCAGAAGAGTATTAGAAAACAACTAAATAATAATATACTCAAAGTGTATTGTAATGTATTCCTAGAGCATTCAGTCTCACAGAATGTGCTGATAGTATTTTCAAAGGTAAGATGCACTGCTTTTGTGTACTCAAATCTTTTTTAGAAGAGCAGATTTTGAAAGAGGTGGGCTATGAATAACTGTACCTGCCTGTACCATTGTGTGCAAAATGACAGGCCAATCAGTGAAATAAAAGAGGAAGGTGCTAATTTACAGTGCACATGGGCTAAATCAGCAGTTCCAATTATTTTTAAACATGTTTTGTAGCAGAAACCATCTGTAGGCATTTAATCAAAAAGTAAGGTGCCTTCTGGTCCTGCCCTGCAAATGCCACAGAAGAGAACAATTGGGAAAGTAGCTGATATCTCTGCTTCTTCAGGGCTGCTTTTTTTTTGGCTGTGGGATCTACCTCAAGCAGAATCAGTATCTATATGATGGCTGTGAAAACACCCCTTCATCCATCTGTTCGGGTGGACTTCACATCTTCTATCAATATGTTTTTTCAGAAAAAGTGCAAGGACATGACCTCAATGCCTCAGGACAAGCAATTTTTGCTAATTAGAAGTTCATGTTATTACCTTCCCATGCCTAATTTTTAACCTTTCTGTAATCTCAGATGACCTCAGTTCTGTGATTATCTCATCTACACACTTAGCTGCAAAAACCCAACATTAAAAAGCCAAGGTCATATTTGGTTCAAAAAGAAGAAAATATGCAAATTTAAAAGCCAAGGTCATATTGTGAAAAATAAGAAAACATGCAAATCAGTATTTCAGTGACAGCAGTCACAGACCTTTTAGTTTTAATCCTATTCCTGCTATGTCCAGAAACCTGCTATTGACTTCAATGGCAGTTGGCATGAGTGCTTAGCTATGAATAAATATGAAAGGTAGTTGTCAGTGATTTTCAGTGTGAAAATGATTTTGTAGACATTGTAAACAGAAGTGACAGGTGACAAATACCCAGTCAGAAAACTCTGCAACTGAAATCAGCTAATGAAACACTTTTCTTTATACAGACCTAGTTTTCAGACAGTTCTCCAAGATCTGTGGAGTTCATGGAAACTCTTAGTACTTTTATTTATAATACTTTTAGTACTTTTATTTCTAAAACTTGCTCTTCATTATAATTTAAAGATGTGAACACAAAGGGAATATTTAACCATATGCACTATCATTAGACACCACAATCAATGTTTTATATTGCTCTACAATGCTCCAGTATATTTGGGAAAATAATATTTATGCAAACCTATGTGTCAGTTGCGCAAACAGTTACATCGACGTCAGCAAGATCAATACATGTAGATATAAATCTCAGCAAGATAAGTTTCTTTCAAGACGTAGGGGAAATTTTTTATCATCTCTGAAAGATGCTTTAGTTAATCCAGACCATGGTGCTCAAGTGAGAAGTTACTTCATGCATTAGAAATTTGTAGTTTTTAAATAGTTTGTTGTTTCATTTATTAAAAAAAAACAAAACAGTGCAGCAATCCTGGCTAAGTCATGAATACTAGTTAAAGATTTCACTAATGGTATGGGATAAAATATTACTAGATTTCACTTATCACAAAATAATTAAAAATATTTGCTCCTAAAAAGCATTTCTGATCTATGAAATAAATACAAACCAGATTTTGCAGACATTTAAAGTTAAAGGTCCAAATAAATGAGTGAAGTGCTGTGCATTGCTGAGTTTGAGAGATTGAGCAGGTATTTGGAAGGAATTGGTAAACACAACAATTGACAATGACTTCATGTTCTAGACCCACAGTGTTTCTCCTTTTGTGGATTCTAATTAAATTCCATTGGCTATGGGCAACACTTTGATCTTTACATTTAACTGCTGCTAACTGTCACGACCACTGCATGCCCTTAGGACAAGTTTTAATTCTTGAAAAGAAGACATAAATTTATTTTTCTTAGCTTTTCTCTTGCAAGTTTTATGAAAATATTGTACTTCCAGGGACTGCAAGTGCAGATTATCATATATTTAAAAATATATTCCTTTAAAGTGTGGGAATAATTTCCAGATGCTTTGGATTGCTTGCTGTCAGTGCAGCAGCTCCTCTGCTTCAATTGCTTCCTCATCTGGGCACCCGGATCACTTGAGGTCTCATCAATTATGTCAGTTCAGTATCAGGATTTCTCAAGAAAAAGAAAACAAACCCAAGCCCAAAACTTGAATAATGCATTGTGGTTTTATACAGCAGGTTATATTTCTGTTGTTTGTGAGGCATCATCTCTCTGCCTGGGGAAGAATGGCCACGAGCAGTGCAGCTGCAGAGATCGTGGCTCTCGGGGAGGTATCTCCATCACAAGTGGCTTAGCTGGGGGTCCAGCCCTGCTGTGGGCCAGGGGTGAGGGGCTGCGGATGTGCCATTCCAGCCTGAGAGTGTGACGGAGGGAGCAGAGGATCAGGTGCTGTGAGCCTGGGCTTGCTGGGGAGTGTTTTCACAGAGAGATTTTGACTCACAGGAAGAGAATATTTTTCCCACGCTGTCTTCTCAGCATGCCTCCCTGTTATTTGGTCCTAGCATAGGAAAATATTTACCCTACAAAAGTACTTAGTGTGATACTTAAAATGGCAAATATGCATTATATCAGCAACATTTGGGAATCGGTCTTTCCTTTAGCTACATGCCAAAACATGGGTGTAGTAATTAAGATTCCCCTTGCACTTTTAATTGAAACCAGAGATGTGGCTGTAATATAACTTTCACATCTGGGGTCTGGCCTTCTCCCGGGGGTATATTTTGTTCCAGGGACTTGCTTCAGACCATTACAGGGAAATGAGTCAGCCACAAAACCAATATAAGAAATTCAGTGATACTTTAAAATAAGGTTTTGCTCTGTCTTCAAGAACATTAGTTTCAATATTAAGATATAGTGTTTGGTGTTATTACACAAATGCTAATATTTTAAAGCAGCAGAAATGTCTGTCTCATGACCTTAAAATAAGACATATTAGTAGTTTTGAAGTTGACGTATATTCTGTGGAATTTATTTTCAAGATAGACGACGAGAGAAAAGTAGCTAATTTGGTTTTTTCTCAGAAAACAAAGGTAATTATTTTCTTCATCTCCTGGCTTGGTAGCTGTCTCGTGTTGCAGATCACAATCTATTCAACTTGGAGCACAGAGGAAACACTTGATTGTTTCTCTGCTTCTTAAAACCCTTTGTACTTTTTATATAGAAGAAAAAAAAGGTAGAAAGGTGAGGAAATGCCACATTACGTGGGGAGAATGATTTCTTGTAAGCATGGTCTAGATTTTTAGCTTGCCCTAAGCAGTCGTATAGTCATATAGGACGGTCACTGGGATGAGTTACAACACTGAATTTGGATTTACTAAAATTTTTGGACTGTTGAAACAATGATTGATTTGTGTGATTTGTATTATTTTATCATAACTGCTTTAATATCTTTTACTTTGTTTGGTAATCAGTGCAATTCCACTAATTCAGTAAGTTCTCTGTTATTTCCTTATTATCAAAAGTATGCTGTGACTTACAGAAAAATAGACTCTACTTGTATTAGAAATAGCCCTAAACAGAGCTCTGTCTGGTGGTGAGAACACTGGGCTTGCACAGCACACAATGGCAGTGCTTTGGAGAAAAATGGTAAAAGATTACTCTTAAAGGGCTCTGGGGTAAAGACAGATCAGAATCAGGACTGACTTGAAATAAAGAAGAGTTGAAATTTTGAGTGAACAAGCAGAAAAGGTAATGCCTGGCAAGGCATATTCCTTTTGGGAGCTGGAGTGGAATTTGAGATTGCTGAATCTAGTAATTTCTTGGGCACCAGAAATTATTGTGAAGTCCACTGTTCAATATCATGTCTTATCCTGATCTGTAGAGAGGATAACGACCTTTTTTATCAGTTACTGCCTTTGCTCAAGTAGCAAAAATATGTGCTGTGAAAAAGCCGAGAATCTTTAAGGGAAGAAAGGTACTGCTTTGTAGAGTCAGTAAAGCTACACAAGGGTAGTAACGATTTGGGGTTGAATGGTCACATATGTTGGGGGGTTTCTAGACCTCAACTCCTTGGCTGTGCAGTACCCAAACAAATTAAAGCTTTGAGGGTTTATGTACCCTGGACATGTTTGACAATGAAGCAACCAGTGAAAGGTTAGCTTACTTGTACAGGATTCAATAAGACTAATAAATACTTACTTTGACTTCTTAAAATATGACCTTATATATTGATGTGGACTTGGTGTTTATTCTTAGTATTTTAGAAACCTCTTTAATATCCTTGGAAACAGACCAATCACCAGGGCTTTGATTTTGTTGCTACCCACAGCATTTGAAGTAGAAAAAATAGGATGCAGATATTGTACTGCATATTATTAAGAAAAAGTTACAAGATTTAGTTATTTAGCTGTGTTTGTCAGCTGATAGGTAGAGTAGCTGAAACAGAAATGAGCTGCTACTGATAGGGTGGGTGCTGAGTCCTAACCTGTCTCACTAGAGGCTGGTTGTGTTTTCCCCATGCATAGAAGGAACAGTTCCTGCCTTACTCTCGGCAGAGGCACTGATTGGCAAGGGGCAAAAAGCAGTGATTTCCGAAGCCCACAGAAATTAGAGCTGAGTGGGAAGAGCAAGCCTCTTTCTTACATAGAGGCAGAAATTAACAGCTGCCTCTGTGGAGGCAAAGGTTTCCACACCACTCCTGCAAGTGCTGCAATCACTCTTGTACTAGAGAAAGTTAGACTCAGTCAGCCATATCTTTTGACTGCTGAAGAAACCCCTGAATTTTTAAAAAATTCTTGGTCAACATTCAGCAGTTCACCTAACAAAGTGAGATGTATGATTTAAAATAAAAAAATGATATATCATTATATTCTGTCTTACCCTGAGCAATGGACTCTGCTTGTCGTAAGAGAAAAGTATTTAATGTTGCTTCTGATTTTTGTGCCATGTCCATAAATTAAGATTATAAACTAAGTTAAGATACTGTTGACAAGTGGTATTGCTTAATTCTTATAAATGGTTGTGTTAGTATTAGGGGTCGTACTATATGATTGATTTATTAATCTGTATTGCATGACAGTGTCAAGAAATGTTGTAATAAAGGAAATAGAAGCAGCTAACACAAATAAACATACAGGAATTCATTTTGACTGTGAGACAAGTATAGATGTAAACTTAGAATGAAATGTTTGTACAAAGCATTTTGAGAACTGTTAAGTTATTCTGCAGCTATGACTATACTGTGTAAAGTCATCTTCAATTTTCTGAGTGGCACAGTGCCATGTTGTATTCAGTCAGACACTAAATAAATTGGTTGCTTGTAGTTTGATCTCACAGGAGATTATTTAATTTTAATTTTCAATTTGTTTTCCAAGGTAACTATGACATCAATTAATATGGCAGAAATGGAGAATTCACATTAAACATTCACTGCTGCTCCCCTGGGACGAGCTCTCTCAAACCATGTTTGGAGAGAAATTAAAACCAGAAACTTCTTCCATGGCTTTTTGTTGTTGTTGTTGTTGTTGTTGTTGTTGTTGTTGTTGTTGTTTTTTATGGTCAGAAAATGTCTAAAGACATGGTGAACACTGGGAGGGCTGGTGTTCCTCATTTCTGAAACACATCTGCAGATATTTGGCTTAACCTGTGATGTGTGGTATCATCTTCCTCATACCTTTTTAAGGTCCATTATACTTCTGAAATTCCTTCTGTAATCTCTACTTTGGGGATTCATTATCTTTTTCCTGTCAGACCTTTAACACCACTGTTTAATTACCATCGGAGTGAGACACATTTTTGTATAACACAATAGACTTTTTCTTTGAATATTACTTAAGTGCAAGATGCACTTAGGATACCAGACACAAACTTGAGTTTTTAATAAAGGAAGACCTAGTCTATTCATAGAGGGTTTTTTTCAGTATTTGAATCCTCTGAATTGTCATGGAAGTAGGTTTTCCACTTTGTTTATTTAAAGATGTGATGTAGGGGGTTTTGCCATTGCAGAGGTCAGGAAGAGTTTTGAACTGACCACTGCTTGACAATTGTTAAATTGATAATGGTTTTGAACTGTGATCTCTGTTGCCAAAGAACCATACAGTTTGTTTCTGAGAAAACAAGAACTTCAGGATTCTTAGAAAATGGGTCTTCAGAAAACTTTCTATAGGAACTGTGTCTTCATTATTTGGACTTTAAAGATCTGATACTGGTTTTGTACTATTACTGCTAGAAACATCATGGATACCCATGTTCTTGCAAATCAATGATAATGTGTTCATAAATAGCAACTGGCAGGAGCCCAAGGTCATGTTCAGATCAAGGGCAAAGATTCCAGTCCCCACCAGGGCAGGGAGAGGCTGAATGTAAGTGTCCTGCAGCACAAAGGATGGCATCATAAAAAGAAGCTGCAGACACAGTAGCTGCATGTCCAGCAGCTTTGTCCACTCTGGGATCTTCACATCAGTGCCCATTTTTCCCCGAAAAGGTCTTTTCCCATGACCATCCTGTGGGACCTCTTCTTCCCACTTGGCAGCTTCTGGAGACTTTTCAGGTGTAAAACGATGCCATCACTTCCTTTACAGAACTGATTCTAGCTGCCTGGATATTTTTCCTATCACAGTAAATGTAATTTAATTAAAATACAATATGTTAACATGGAAGTGAACCACAAATAGTTTGAGATTATTGTTTTCTTAAAACAGAGAAATAATTTCATCAGCAGGAAAAAAATAACCAAAGAAACAGACAACCCATGAAAACCATTGGTAATTGCTGGTCATTCACTTTCTTTGACCTTAGGTTAGTGCAAATGCAGTAAATATTTCTTGTTATCTAATTTAGCCATTAATTCACTCTGATGTTCTTCACTGAGAAACTTTTTTTTAAAAGTGTTTAAATAGCAATATATACAATTGCAGTGTTGCGTTCCCTGGGAGATGTTTTAAATGTTTAATTCTAGATTTTTTCACCAAAATATATTTCAGAGGGGTTTTTTTCCTTTTGAAGTGCTAATATACTTGACTTAAGAAGTTTTAGTAGTTATTTTATAAATTCAAAACTGATCTTGAAATTTAAGGCCCAAATTCAGCAAAGCATGTGAGTATATATGTAAGATCCATCAGAGCCATAATTTTTTTTCGCTTTGACAATTGTGAATATATATGTTTACTTCAGTACACAGATCAGTCCAACTACAGAAAATATGGTTCTTTTCTGCTTTTCTTTCTTAGTGTAGTAGTATAGGGTATGTAATGGCTTCTGAATAAAAATATCTTATAACAACACAGTGTAAAGTATTATATATATTTATGGTTCTTGGTTTAAATTTTTCACTGCCTTATTTGCAGTGTTATTCAGCAATAAAAAATGAAGCATTACTGATGTCCATGCAGAAGAAACAAATTAGTTTCTGTGTAAAAACTGAAATCAGAAACATAAAATGTTATGTAAACATTCTTGAGCCTCTTGTTCTTAGCATTGTGTTTATTGATTCTTAAAATAAGACGTTAATTTTGATAGATGTCCCCTAGAATCTGGCCTGACACCATCAGTATTACAGCATAATTTAAAAAGGTCTTTTCAGCCAAATATTTTTTTTCAGCAGCAGGTCCAATCAAAGTGGCGCCTGCCTGTTTCTTGTTTTATCCGTGCCATTTGTGCTGTGTCTGCAGCACTCCTCTGCTGTTCCATTCATTCCAGCTGTTTCAAAAGCTGCATCTGATAACCTGTATTAGGGAATTAGTTATTTTTAACCCCGATACAGTTGCTGTGTGACCCCAAACGCCCTTAGGGTGTCTCAGGGGGAGGAACAAATGGTGTAGTGCACAGGCTTATTAAAGTGCCTTTGAAAGACATAGTTGTTGTATCTCCAGAGAGAAAAATTTAATACTTAGCTGCTTCCAGAGTCACCAAAAGCTCTTGAGGATTATTTTTAAAGAGTATTATATGAGGATGAGAGGATCTGATTCAATGAGATACAGTCAATAGAAAATGAAAGAAAGCCTTTTTCACATTGCCTAACTGAAATAAACCATCTTCGCTAATCCATGTCCCTAAGTGCCACATCTACACATCTTTTAAATACCTCCAAGGATGATGATTCTACCACTTCCCTGGGCAGCCTGTTCCAATTTTTGAGCACCCTTTTTGTGAAGAAATGTTTCTTAATATCCAGTCTAAACCTCTCTTGTTAAAACTGGAGGCTGTTTCTTCTCATCTTGTCACTTGTTACCTGAGAGAAGAGACTGACCCTGACCTTGCTACAGCCTCTCTTCAGGCAGTTGTAGAAGCAGTAAGGTCTTCGCTGAGCCTCATTTTCTTCAGGATAAACACCCAGCTTCCCCAGCCGCTCCTCATAAAACTTGTACCCCAGACCCTCCACCAGCTCTGTTGCCCTTCTCTGGACTCTCTACAGCACCTCAAGGTCCTTCTTGTATTGAGGGACCCAGAACTGAACACAGGATTCAAGGTGCAACCTCACCAGTGCTGAGTACAGGAGGACAATCACTGCCCTGGTCCTGCTGGCCACACTGTTGCTGATACAGGCAAAGATGCCATCGGCCTTCTTGGCCACCTGGGCACAGCTGGCTCTTGTTCAGCTGCTGTTGACCAGTACCCCCCATGCCTGGTCCTTTTCTGCCAGGCAATTTTCCAGTCACTGCCTCCAGCCTGTAGCGCTGCATGGGGCTGTAGTGACCCAAGGGGAGGAAGCATCACTTGGTCTTGTTGAACCTCATCTTTGCCTCAGTGCATAGATCTGTCCTGTCCAGATCCCTCTGCAGCAGATCAGCATTCCCCGCCAGCTTTGTGCTGCCTGCAAACTGACTGAGGGTGCACTCGATGCCCTTATCCAGGTCATTGATAAAGATATCAAACAGAGCTGGCCCCAGTACTGAGCCCTGGAGAGCACCACTGGTGACCAGCTACCAGCTGGATGGAACTCCATTCACCAACACTCTCTGGACCTGGCTGTCCAGCAAGATCTTTGCCCAGCAAAGGGTATGCTTGTGCAAGCCATGACCAGCCAGTTTTCTCCAGAATGTTATGGGAATTGGTGTCAAAGGCTTTATTTGGGTCTGGTTAGACTTCATCCTTTTCCTTCATCCACTAAGCAAGTCACCTTGTCATAGGTGGACACCAGATATGTCAGGTAGGACCTGCCTTTCCTAAACCCATGCTGGCTGATCCCCTGGTTGTCATGCATGTGTTGTGTGATGGCACTCAAGATGATCTGCTCCATGACCTTCCCTGGCTGACTGAGCCTGACTGAAGTCAGGCTGTCAAGATGTATCTTCCCTCTGACTTCTCATGAATGGATGTTACCTTAACTAGCCTCTTGTCAACTGGGATCCCCCCAATTGGCCAGGACTGCTGGTAAATAATCAAAGATGATTTGGTGAGCTCTTCTGCCAGTTCCCTTCATACCCTTGGGTGGATCCCATCTGGCCCAGTGGACTTGTGTGTCTTAAGTTGTGTAGCAGGTCACTGACTTTTCCTGGTTTATAGGGTCATTATTCTGCTCCCTCCCAAGAGGGTCTTGGTACTTGAGGGCAACTGCTCTTGCTATTAAAGACTGAGGGAAAGAAGGCACCAAGTACCTCAGCCTTTTCCTCATCCTTTGTCACTATGTTTCCTCCTCCATCCAGTAAAGGATGGAGATTCTCCCTAGCCCTCCTTTTGTTGCTAGTGTATTTTTAAAAGCATTTTTTGTGTTTTACAGCAGTAGCCAGATTAAGATCTAGCTGGGCTTTGGCCCTGTAAAGAACTGAACCATTATTAAAATTAAAAGTGCAGCTGGTTTTTTTAATGTGTTGTTTGGAAAATATCACCTTCAAAAGCATAAAAATCCCTTGGTGTTTCCAAGCAACTGCAGTTGTGTGGTCAAATTCCCAAGATGTGAGTTGTCACCAGTCAGTTGTTTTTACAAGAGACTCTAACCTTTGGTCTTGGATGATTTGCTGTTTAAGAAGTACACACACAAACTTTAGTCATATGTTTCTCCATTACATAAAGGACGTCTTGGACATAAAGTAAATTTAGACCTAAGTATTCATAACTAATCTATTTCATTGTGCCATATGAGATAGTTTTTAACAGCTACTTATAAAGAATCAAAAAGGTTTCCTTGCTGGAATTTCACTTTTTCAGAAATCTTATCTATCAATGTGACCAAATATGTATCACATAAGATGAGTCCTTTAATCACTTGGATACCAACTCATACAAAACTTAACCATGCGTGCAACTTGAGTTACCTGAAGCACTGAAGTCAGTAGCTCAAAATGGCATGTGAGATTAAGTGCTTTCCTGAGCAAAGTCCTCAAAAAGCCATTATTTTAATGTACTTAAGATAAAACTGGCACATCATGAGAATTTAAAAGAGAAAATAAATGTTTGAAATGTTTTCTTTCTTTCTTGTTTTGTAGGGGCACAAATTTTTTCCTGTGGTGATTTATAGCTACCAATAACCTTCCACAGTGGTTGCCTTATCAACTTATTCTGGCATCTTCTGCTCTTGTTAGTAAACAGAAGAGAACTATTAAAGGCAAAGCCAAGTACTCGTAATCTCAAGAGAGAGACTTCGTACAGTATGTTCTGTACAAAACTGAAAGACTTGAAGATCACAGGAGAATGTCCTTTCTCCTTACTGGCTCAAGGTCACATTACTGAGGAACATGACAAGGACTGCACAGAAAACAGCTCTAGAGCAGCTTTGCCCATCTGCAAAGAAGTCCATGAAAAAGATGGTCAAGGAAACCTTCCACAAAGGAAAACGAGCAGAAGTAGAGTGTACCTGCACACACTAACTGAAAGCATCTGCAAACTAATCTTTCCTGAGGTAAATAGATACTTTGTAATAATAAAACTTTAATAACATTTAATTATAAACGTTAAAAAAGCATTTTATGCCTGCCTTGAGATGTAAGCCTTTAGAAAGTTGTTTTGACTACAAAGTTTTGTTCTTATGTAGTTTTCCATTAATTAAATCTACTTCCATTCAATCTGGATATAATTTTGCCACAATCTGTTTTGTACACACCATTCCTTCCACTGTATTTCCCTTATTTTTGCCTTGTATTTGTAACCTTTCACTGATCTTTTTAATTGTTCTCTTAAAATCCATCTATTTCTGTAGTATTTTCTTACATAGAGATATAGTAATAGAAATTCTGCCTTGTTACCTAATTATGTAAATTATGTGGTCATCTCATCAGTTCACTTAACTGAATCCAAACTGCTAAGTGCATTAGTCATTATCACAAAAAAATTAAAATAGCTGTTTCCATCTGCTATGATGCTAACCTCCTGTCATACTATTTTTAAAAACATTACTGTTCATGTTTACCACAAAGATATTCTTATGTCTCCGCTCAACTTAGCTGAAAACAGGTCCGGTGCAGGCTTGCTTGAGTGGAGATTAATATCATGGTTTATCCCTGTAAAAAGAACATGAAAAATGCAGCTCCATAGCATTCAACTCTTAGCCTTGTCTCAAATTCAGTGGGAAGTTTGAAGGAACTGACTGACGTACATTGGGACTGCAAATAGCAAATGGACAATTTTGAACACTTATTTATTTATAATTCCGTTACTTGGATATTCAGTGTACCTTGCTTAAAGTGCTGGAGTTTTTTCAAGTCTCTTTGCAGATCTGGTTATGTAGCTCTTCATCTATAACTCATTCAGTAAACCTCTAGATAATTAAGTTTTGAAAAACCCCTTTTTACCTCTGCTGCATGTATACAGATGGAATGCATGCCTTTAAACCTTTAAACTGATCTTTAAATTTATAAAGAAGAAGACTTGTAACCCAAAAATGAACTGGCAAAGCACACTTTCTAGGGTGTCATGATTGCTGTATTGCTTTTCTAGCATCTAGTTGTTGGTGGGATTTTTAATAACTGGTATTTTTTTTCTCTTTAAAGAGTGGTATAAATCTATGCAGTTACCTAGTACATAATCATGATAGACTAGCTCATCAGTTGGGACAACAGCTTGGCAAAGTGAAGATATTATGGCCATGTACCCTAGGAACCACTGATGTTTCAATTGCTATTTACAATTATTCAAGTCATATTCGTTAGAACTTTGACCAAGTCTGTTCTCATGCTGGTTTGGGGTCAAGCCCTAAGCATCGTCCTAATCTTAGTTTTCCATAAAAGGGTTTTACTTGTTTAGAAACACTTTTCATTGCTTAGATACTTTACAGTACCTTACTTAAACATCATTGAGTAACATCATCTCCCTTCCAACTGGAAGCTCCAAAACTGGGCTGCATCATGACCCCTATTGATTCATGAACTTCTCATGGAAACAACAAGCTGTGCATGGAAGTCCAGGACGTAGTGCATCCACACAACTTTCTGATTAAATTTGAGATATAATGTAGTGCATGTTGTTGTTTTATTTGCTTCTTTCTTTACAGAAACACAGAGAACATTGCTCATATATAAGTAATGAATTGGATGGCATTCCACTTACTGTATCAGTTTCTACACAGATGTAATTTATGTTGTGTTCATATACATGGTATATGGTATATACAGTGATAGATATTTATACCTATACATATCTAATTCACTTTAGATTTTTGCTTGGAAAAACCTTTCCAGAATATATTGCCTTTCTTTCAAATGATATTTTATTCGGTTGTGAAAAAAATTCTCCTGAAAATACAAAAAGTAAAGATGCAGTAAAAGCTGCTAGTTTCTTCAGGGAATGAGAACCAAAGAAAAGCCAGGCCACAGGAAACCTCACAGCCAAATTCTGTCATGCCAGTATAGTATTATTCTACGACCCTGTCTGTGTGGGAAGTTTGTGTTTTGAATATCAGAGACTACATACATATAACAGCTTTACTGGCCCTAACAATTTGAAATATGGATATTTGGAAAATGTTCCATCTGTTCCAATTAGAAACTGCAGAAAGGATATGGAATCATGGGATTGAAGTAATTTAAGGCAAATATTCACTATGCTCTAAAATGTCTTTTATTAGAGAATCCTTTTACAAAGGATATCTACAGTGACTAGATGTTCATCTGGAGGATATTTGGGGTCGTGGCATACACAGCCAAAATTATTCTTTTTCTTTAAAATGATGGTTTTAACATTGTCTTGAAATGCTTTAGTCTTGAAAACATAAAAGGAGATAATCTGAGGCATAGAATGTTACATTGATCTTTTATAGCTGGATTTGAAACTGTCACCTTTTTCAATTTCTGTCTTGAAAAATTGCCCTAAAAATGGAGAAATTGCCCTGAAAAAGTCCAACTATTAATATTCCAAGAAAATTTATTTGCTGTAAGATTTACTTTTAACTGTTTTGCTCTGGGCATAATGCAGAATATAAATGGCTTTTTCTGTTTGGAGTACCTACCTTAAACTGACAAGATTTTTTTTTCTGCATTTTTTATTCATAGTACTTTGTATTTTCTGGGGAGGATGTGTAATAATAGAAAGCTGTGTTAGTTATACTTATTTCTTAGCAGCATTGTCTTTATTGCCATCTGAAAACTTGGAGGTAAAGAACATCATTGTATTTGAAATACACAACCACTGGTGCACATGAGCAGAGGAGCTTCATTACAGTGGTACTGGAGCTGAAGAAATGAATATATAGTAAACCCCAAAACCACAGAAGTGACTTGATGTTTCTAACGATAGTGTCTTGAAAAAAAGTTGTTAGTCCCAAGGACGGCAAAGTAATTCTGTGTATAAAAATGTTATCTCATGATTAAATTTTCATCATCAATGACTTAGATATATATGACATACATATTTTTTTCCCCAGTTTGAAAGGCTAAATCTTGCACTGCAGAGAACACTAGCGAAACACAGAATAAAAGAAAACAGGTATGTAAGTATAATGACTTTGTAACTAACTTCACTGCAAAAATGTTTTCCAGACAGTTCATAAGGACTAGGCATGGGATGGTGACTGGGAATCGAGACTTCTGGAATTTGTTTTCAATTATCTTGTCAAATTGGTGTGAAAAATTTCCTGTAATGTAAGCTAGTAATGATTTAGTTTATTTTAAAATATTCACAAATATTTATATCACTGACAAAGTTGACTTAATGGGTAAATTGTACAGGGAAACAGGCAAGCACTTTGGAGGAACTCAGATACTGCTTGGCATAGATAGTAACAGTAGATATGGTTGTATATGGATCTAGCCCACTGTTTCTAAGATCCCAGGGAAAGAGTTTTAAATATAATTAGTATTAAACAAAAGAATTTGGTTTCTGATACAGTGAACACTCATGCACTACAGATACTGTCATGGATGTTTTCCTGAGCTCACTTGGCTTCTGGTTTCTGTTTCTGAGGAACTCAGCTCAATTTTCAGCACTTCTTAGTACTAATCCAATATTAATCATCTGAGCCTTGTGGGGAGTGGGAATTTCTTAGCATCTCATGATACACTGAGGATTCAGTTTATTGAATGCATCTGAAAAAATAAGCCCATCAGTTTAAATCTGCTTTCTGAAGTGAAGAAAAATAATCAAGTTGGAAACTACACTGTTGCTCACCATGATAAGAATAGATAATTGCAGTGTATCTTTTAAATTATACTTGATATTTTTAAAGCACTTTACATACATTGACTGAACCAAAGATAGTGGGTCAGATGTGCTTTGCAGTTGCTGACTGGCTTATTGCTATGAATGTTTTCCCATTCTTTAATTATGTGTTGCATCCCTGGAGTATTACTTGAAAAGAAAAAATTACTGTGATATTCTGAATGAGGCAATAATGCAAATGTAAAACAAATCTAAATGTCTGTATTGCTTTTGCATATAAATATACCTATGGAATTCCAAGTGAAGGAATTCAGAAAGTGTGTGTTAGGAGCTTATTGATTATGTGAAGGTTAATCTAAGCTATAAGTCATTTTCATAACTTTAAATCAAACATTAGGGATGACATATATTGTCCTCAGAGAACTCAGGGCTGCAGTTTTGTGTCAAATATCTGCCTTACTACCAATGAACAAGTAATTTTGAAGTTAATAGTTGTTATTGGTATTTCCTCTCAAAGCAGACATACATTCTCACATCTGTTGAATTAAATGCAATGTAATTCTAAAAAATACTTGAATATAAATTCCAATTATATTACACAATATGTTAGGAAATAGATTTTGGCATCAAGAAAAAAACACAAACCAAACAAAAAACAGGACTGTTACAATGACAGGCAATAGCATTTGTCCTAAATCCATAATTTGAGCTCAGATCACCAAAATTTTAATTTACCAGAAATGCACAGGATAATCTAAGATCCTACCAAGACACCCTTTTGAATTAATTAAAAAATTCCTATTTGATCAGCAGAACTGGGTCTATACACTTTGAAGACAAGGTAGATAACTGCTGTACTTACTATTTTACCACGTTTATCTTGATTGTTTAGGGATTTTATTTATATTTTTATGATCTTTGCAGAAAAACTGGTGATAGAGAAGATTTTGAAAAAATAATCAGTGATCATGCTAATGCAGCAGGTAATGTAAACTTGTTTAATAATATATATAAATAAATAGATTATATACACTATATAACATATAATATATACAGTATATAATAAATAATATATTCTATATAAATTAGTATTGTTACTAATATGTTACCTCATATTCTGAAGGACTGTTGTGTGTCAGAAGAGAACTCTATAACTTGTAATAATGTAACTCTGACTACGTCTGTAATAGTAAATTAGCATTTCCTGGAACTGAAATACGGTCTTCTGTACTCTTAAAACTGTTAAACTGGTCCAGGCACACAGTTGGGCTGTGAGAGACAATACTTTTTCAAAGGATTCCCAGTAACAGTTGGGGAATTGGAACATTCTCAGCACTCAGTTTGCATTAAGCTATCTGGTTAAAACAAATTTACTAGCAAGGATGTGAGCCATCCGGTGCTAATTGGCCTCTGGATCAGGCATAGATCTACTTATATCTGCAGATCCTATTTTATTCTTATATTAATTTTTGGAATTCTTATTTAACTCCTTTATATCAATGTAAGGGAGTTGGGTTAAATCTTATGCCAAAACTTGCATTTGTTTTGTCTACATCTCTACAAAGAACACTGAATTGTGGATCTTTCCAAACAACAGCCAACTGCCCCCCATTTCCAGGCCTTGTTTCCAGGACTCCTAAATGAGAGTGTCTTCAGGTGTTAATGCTGGATCAGGGAAGGATATTGATAGTTTGCTTTGGCCTAGGATGAAAAAAGTGTGGAGGTTAGCCTGTGATTCAGGATGATGAGTGCAGTTCTGACTAAAATGTGGTTCTGTGCAGGTGTTCCCGTGGAGTCTCTACGGGAATCTCTTGGTGAAGAGCTATTCAAAATATGCTATGAAGAGGATGAACACATATTAGGGGTTATTGGAGGGACCCTTAAGGACTTCTTGAATAGTTTCACCACTCTGCTGAAGCAGAGTGGCCACAGCCAAGAAGCAGGAAAAAAGGACAGACTTGAAGATGCCTCTATATTATGCCTGGAGAAAGATCAGGACTTCTTAAATGTTTATTATTTCTTTCCTAAGAAAATCACAAGTCTTATTCTACCTGGTATCATTAAAGCAGCAGCTCATATTTTGTATGAAACTGAGGTGGAAGTGATGCTCATGCCTCCTTGTTTCCATAATGACTCCACTGAGTTTGCTAATCAGCCTTATTTGCTGTATTCTATACAAGTCAAAAGTGCAAAACCTTCCTTATCTCCATGTAAACCACAGTCTTCGCTTGTGATTCCTGCCTCTATGTTCTGTAAGACTTTCCCATTTCATTTTATGTTTGACAAGGATATGTCAGTTCTTCAAATTGGAAATGGGATAAGAAGACTTTTGACCAGGAGAGAATTTCAAGCTAAGCCAAATTTTGAAGAGTATTTTGAAATTCTTACCCCCAAAGTAAGCTGCACTTTTAGTGGAATAATGACAATGCTAAATATGCAGTTTACTGTACGAGTTAGAAGATGGGATAATACTGATATGAAACCATCCATGGTAAGAGACTTTTTATCACCATTACTTCTATGAGGAATTTGTTTTCTTCAGGTGGAGTTAAAATAGCCACAAAACATGTGTGAACATCTTTGAACATCTGATACAATTGTGTAATAGTGACTTAATTAGGGTGCTCAAATGTAATTCAGATTCTGAAGCCAATGTTCAGTCAAAACTCTACTTTAGGACTTTTACACAAGTAAAATCTGACTCTGAATTTGATTTTATTTGAATAATTTGAAATACTGACATAAAGCCAGTGATATGCCATGCTGCTGAGAATGAGGGCATCTCCAGCACAAAGATAGTGGCAGGAAAAGCTTTAATAAAGTGCCCCTGAGTCACTTGAGAACAGCTCTAGGGTTTGGGGAAACAACATTGATGTTTTCCGTGATCCTTCAGCCTTTGGTATGTTGATATTTTTGATACTCTGATGTTTTCATGAGATACAAACACCAAAGGTTCCACTTAGTTTCAGCTGATGGGATTACAACGAACTTTGCTGAAGCTGAGTGTTTGACAAATGACCTGGGACAGTAAAAAACACTGAGTAGTCAATGACTGTTTTCATTCGTTCCTGGTCCCAGCTGAATTCCAGCTTATGCCCACCTGAAGCACTCCAGGATGAATTACCAGTTCAGACTCAACTCTCCAAAAAATTAAATGAAGAACAGTAAAAAGTTTTACCCAGTTACTCATGTAGCTACTATTAAAAATTGTAACTATTTCATCTCAGATCCATTTCTGCACTAGAGTGATTACAAGGGGTAGTAGACTTGGCTTTGATTATGCATGTGCTTGCATATGCAAATGTCTATTAGTAGGGAACAGATTTTACTAAAAAAGTGGTCTTTCAAAGCCATGTTAAGCTAAGCTCTGCAGCACCTTGCATATTACAAAACTGACTACAAAAGGGACATAAAAACAGTTCACACAAAATATTTTTTCTTTTTTAGACCATTAAAATTGGATATTTCTGGCATTTATGCCTTTAATTTTAAATCGCAGTGAGTACTGAACACCCTATGATAAAACTGAAGCAGATTTTCTCACTTTATCTTATGAAGAACATGGCGCATGAACTAGTTGTTAGTAGAAATTCATAGGCCACTGTAGACACACATTTTATCAATTGCTGAAAATGCACAAAATTACTCTTTTTGGTTTTCTTTTCTCCATAAGATAAACTGATACTTAAACATAATTAGGTGTTTATCCTTAAGTTAGGGCCTTTTTTTACCAGAGGACTGAATAAAAATGAACTTATTTGATGGCTCTGTGATTCAGTACCCCATGTTTTCTCTAAGCAACTAAATGAAAATGTAAGGACTATGGACCAGTCTTGATTTTCTTACATTTTAGCAAAAATTATTTTCTCTAAAACTTCTTGCTTCTAGACCATTGCCATGCATGTTTTGCATGAATTCTTGTTTCTTTAACTGTTTCAGGTAATGGATCTTAAAGGCCAAATGATCTATATTTTTGAATCCAGTGCCATTCTATTCTTGGGATCTCCCTGTGTGGATAGACTAGAAGATTTTACAGGACGTGGATTGTACCTCTCCGATATTCCCATTCACAATGCTTTAAGAGATGTTGTTCTGATAGGAGAGCAGGCCAGAGCACAGGATGGACTGAAGAAGAGGTTAGGAAAGCTAAAAGCAACCCTTGAGCAGGCCCATCAAGCACTGGAAGAAGAGAAGAAGAAGACTGTAGATCTTTTGTTTTCAATTTTTCCTGGAGAGGTTGCTCAGCAGCTGTGGCAGGGACAAGTTGTGCAAGCCAAGAAATTTAATAATGTCACAATGCTTTTTTCTGACATTGTTGGATTCACTGCCATCTGTTCCCAATGCTCACCTATGCAGGTTATCACCATGCTTAATGAGCTTTATACTCGCTTTGATTACCAGTGTGGAGAACTAGATGTCTACAAGGTACACAATTCTTTGCTTTTCTCTGGGATTCTGGGGCAGGAAAGGAAATTAAGACTAAATGGGACAGAGGATAATAGAGGTCAAAAAGTTATTTTGCCTCAAACCTTTCTTAAATGAAAGACAAATCATAAAACAAACGAATAAGAAAAAATCACCATGAACAATTGTTAATTCAGCCAAGAGAGAAACCTGTCAAAACTTAAAAATTAATTTCAAAAATTAAGTTCAATGACACTGCTGTGAATCTGGAGTAAATAGGTGTTTAATGTAGCTCTGGGTGCCTGACAGTAAATGAAAATGGAAAAGTATTTTAGAATTATGCTCAGCAATAAATATAAATGGTGCAATATTTCCTTTTGCATGATACTGCAGGATTTGTCCAGTAATTAACAATTTTACAGAAAAAATAAGACTTGGTCAAGAATTGTATGTAGCTCCAATTCTTACTGAAGATGGGCTGTTCTTTTATATTTATCAAACAGTCTAACAGTAAGAAACAAATATGCCTGTTTTAGGTTGAGACTATTGGAGATGCCTACTGTGTTGCTGGAGGCTTACACAAAGAAAGTGAAACACATGCTGTTCAAATAGCACTGATGGCCCTGAAGATGATGGAACTGTCAGACGAGGTGGTGTCTCCCCATGGAGAGCCTATCAAGGTCATATATTTTATTGTGTTTTGTTTGGTTAAAATGAGCATTTTTGTTTGTTTAATTGCTTTCTGGTATTTTGTCTCAAAGAAATTTCACATCATTGCATTAACTCAGACAATTTGGGGAATCAAGTGACTGGCTGGAGAAGCTGACCTTTTTAGTTCTATGGATGAGAGTTTTGTGGAGCGGTAAAGATGAAATAGAGATCTGAAAATCAACCCAAAAGACAAATGCAGTGAAGTCAGGTGCAATCTGACACGCTGCAGTTTTTGTCTCAGTAGCAATAAATCTGTCAGTGTCATGGAATGTTCTCTTTTCTAAGGAAATGACTAATCCTCTTTCCAAATTAGACTTCCAAGTCTTTTGACGCAGAAGCTATGAATATGAATGCCCAAAGACGTTCTGATTGTAGTAATCCACACATCTTTAAAGGATTCCATTGCTGTTCTTGTTTTACAGTCAGATACTGAACCACCATAAGATAATGGTGTTAATGCTGTCAAAGTAACTGTTAAATTCAGTGGTAATTATATTTATGCCTTCCTTTCAAGGAGAACTTACACATGTACTAAAATTTTCATGTAGGATTATCTCTCACTAAGAAAGAAAAAGAAAGGCCTGTGTGCATGAAAAATGATGTGGACCTTCGACTAAGTTCAAATGGCCTGGAATGGCATCCTGGTATTTTTAATGGAGGTGTCTCAGTTCATTATGTCTTTCATTTGCTAATTTTTAACATTTATCTGTTCATTTGTTTATCCAGAAAGCTTAACGCCTTTTTTTTTTTAATTTTAGATAAAGGAATATTTGTATTCCAAGACAAAGAAAATGGTTATTAAGAGGATTATATGATCCACATTTATCACAGAGAACAGCAGTATTGTATCACAAATAAATGTTGTTCTTTTTGTATTTTTCAGTATCAAATTAGGTTACACTTAAAAAATCTGGAAACGTCCTGACAATATTATAACAAGTTTATCATTTACATGCAAATGCTACTACTACATTTTTAAATTAATTTTAAAATAAGGAGAAAAAAGTTGTATAGTGTAAGTACTTAACAGAAGCTTCTTAGAAGGAAACTAAACATTTTTAATGAAAGCATGCATCTATTTTAATTAAATGCTTCATGAAATCGTTGGTTATTGTGCAAACCAATAAATTTGTCACAGTCTACTGTCACTTTACATATCAATTGTCAAAGAAAAAAGGGTGTGACCACAAATGGCATTCTTTGAATCAGACTTACATTTCTATGAACATATTTCAGCCATCTTTACTGTGTTGGTGGATTTTGGTTTTGTTACAAGTTTTTCTACTTTTACACTCAAAGTGAGAAACTGCAACTTCTTCATAATGGTATAATACTCTCGGGATGTGTAAAGAGTAGCAAGCATAGTAGACGTACAAGCTTTCTGACATCATGCCTTTACTGTGTCAGAATGCTATTCTGGAGAAAACATCTCTAGGCTTGTGTAATGCACATGAGAGAAAGAATACACCTCAAAAAAAAAAAAAATCAAACCCAAAAAGAACCACAGAAAGCAGCATCACCTAAGTAAGTGTCAAAAATCTGAGTATGAACTAAGTTCACAGCAGTTCAGTCATATTTTGATATGGTAGGATTACTTACTAGAAATGCAATGCAAGATAAACTTCAGCTAGTTCCCTCTCCATGAGTAGTAATGACCAGAGTACAGATATTTTAAGGAGGCTGTGCTAACTCAGTTTATTTTAGTAGCTCATTCTTTCTTTCTTTTTTTGTTTATAATTGAAGAATAATTTATAAAATCGACTTTACTAATTCTATTTTACCTAATTATGCTGTTTTTTTCTTTTGTTTAAAGATGCGTATTGGCCTTCATTCTGGATCCGTCTTTGCTGGAGTTGTTGGGGTTAAAATGCCTCGTTATTGCCTTTTTGGAAATAATGTAACCCTTGCCAATAAGTTTGAATCTTGCAGTATACCTAGAAAAATAAATGTCAGCCCAACAACTTACAGGTACAATGCTTGATATATGTAAAATATTCATCTGCAGTAGTTAATGTAGTAATTTATTATCTTCCTGTTGTTTTTTTCCTTCCCTGAAGTACTGCTACATATTTTCCTTTTTTTCTTTTTGTCTGACTGATCATGAATGCACTACAGTTATTAATAGCCAGACTTGAACCAGCAGCAAGAAAAAAGGTGAAACAGAACAACTGATTCTTGTTTTTCAGACGTTGACTGTCTGGGCCAACTTTGCCTCTTACACCACAGCTGTATACATCTTGCTTTTTCTTCCTTCTTCTCTCATATAGTTTGCTCTTCTTCAAGCTTTCACAGTGAACTGGATGCCAAACTGGCTTGTGCCCTTGAAAACAACAGCCTCACTGGAGAATGGTTAAACATCACCCTACAGGTCTTCATTCTCTTTTGGTTAGGAAGGATGACTGAATAGATTGCAATGAATCAAACACACTAGTGTTCAGTTTATACAGGCCTTGATCACCAATTCAGTTTAAATCTGTTAGTATGGAACTCAGATCAGATATTTTTAGTAACATGTAGTTCGTGGTTGTGCAGACAGCTAGCAGGCTCTGCCAGGGGAAATACAGCATCTTTCCTTTGTCCTTCAAACCTAACACTCTCTTTGTGTTATCTGTTTAATTTTACTTCAAAATCACCTTGCAACATGTTCATGGCCAAGTAATAGTGTCTTGTAGATGCCAAGCAAGACAATAGGAAACTGTTTTGAATGGAATGGTGGCAACAGTCGACATCTAAACTCCAGGTCCAGGTCTGAATTTTATGTCACTGAGCTGACAGACATTATTGTGTCTTCTAAAGTTCTATAAGAATGTACTGTAAAGAGTGAACCTACTAGAAGGAAGTGATATGGCTGGCTGGGTAAAATAAGCAAAACTATGAATTATTTTTTTACCTTTTAAGGAAGCTCTGCTACCCTCACTGTAGCCTGGACTGGAGTCTGTTGTTCCTACGCAGCTTGTACTCACTTCCACATATCTGATAATGCCTTGTGGCAAGGTTCTGCATGCAACAGCAGATACAGAATTTGGCACAGGATCCTGACATCCTCTGCAGCCTGTGTTATGTGCCATACAGGGTGCCAAGCTTTAGATGATCTTGGATAGGTGATTTAGAAAAAGTAGTGCAGGTATTAGAGCACACAGAAAGTAACCATGCACTCTGAAAACACAAAGAGAGCATTAGAATTGCCAGTGCTTATGTATGTCAACATCAGCAGTGCTGGCCAACAGTGATTGTTTTTCCATTCCATTTATAGGGAAAATAATTTTTAATGATACCCCTAGAAAATAGGCAATTTGATTAATGGGTGAACTATTATTGTTGTGGAGTTTATTTTTTTTTTTCCTGAATGAGGTGTTAACCTGTATTTTGTTTGGTGTTTTTTTAATTTTGATTCATTCACCAATTCTAAAGACACACTGATAACATTATGGCACCTTGCACAACTCCTATATATTGCAGTAATTGTTTGAAAGCTTAGATACAAGTTATCAATATTTATCCCTACAAATTAGCAGTCTCTGTTTCAATCTGTGAAAAAGGAAATAATATTAGAATTGGTAAGAGGGTCTGAATAGTTTAATTAATAAGGTTCACAGTATTCCATTCTTTGAAGCATTAATTATGGTGCATTTGATGTGCAGATATGAGCTAGCTTTCAGCACTAAACAATGTTTGAAAATATTTACAACAAACATGGCACCTACCTGCAAAACATTGACAAGACAAAAAAAGAGCCAATACTGCTATTTGCACTGATGCACAAGTTTATAGGTTATCAAGGTTACCAAGTAAACATTATTTTTTATAATTTCAGTAAATAACTATAAAAATTAAATGGGATTCTCCCTGCCATACATGAAGAATTATTGAATATCTGCACCTATTAGTGACTGATTCATTTTTAATCAAGATGATTAATTTTTGTTCTAGGTTGTTAAAGGAATACCCAGGTTTTGTGTTCACACCACGCTCAAGAGAGGAGCTTCCACCAAATTTTCCCAGTGATATCCCTGGAATTTGCTACTTTCTGGATGCTTATATTCAAGGAACAAACTCACAGACTTGGTTTCAAAAGAGAGATTTGGGAGATGGCAATGCAAATTTTTTTGGTGAGGAAACAGGAATAGACTAAATTGTACAATCACAAATGTATAGAATAAATTTATAAATATTTGGATTTTTTTTTGTATAAATTGAAAATTTTTAAAACTGTATGAAACATGAAAGCACTTTAGATTGTTAACACCTGAAAGCCAGTATTAAAATTTCAGGAAGTATGTCACTGACTACTTTTTATTTTTCCTTTGCATAAGGAACATACTCGCTAAAGTAATGTTGCAACGTCACTGTTGGAAATGCTACTATAAACTGTATTTTCCCTGTGGTAATTTGTAAGTGCTACAGTTCTCTCTATACTGAGAATTCTAGATGTATTGTATATGCAGTTTGTCAGGAGATGTAACGTGCAAGTGATGCAGCCACATGCAGTGTTGTGAGCTGGTGCTTATCGATGACTATGAAAATGTATTTTCTTAGAGATTCCATAAGAAAATGTCCATTGAAATATTGTCATTGCCATCACATACTCCTTGCAAGTGCATCATTTGGGCCCCATCCTAGAAGCTGCTGACCACCTTCTCACACTGACTGGTCAAAATTTGAGGATGCTCAGCATTTTCTGGATCAGGCTGCTGATTGTAGCTGATACACATGCATAACAGAGTTGCTGCTTACTGTTTCATGAACTTTGTGTATAAAATGAATATAGATTAAAACACTGTATAATCACATATTAATATCTCTGTAATCATCAAACTATTTTAGTTCTTAGGGTTTTTAAAATACTTTACAATAATAATATCCACTTGTTATTATGTATTACAGCAATAAATGTTTTCTTTTTGTTGTCATTTAAATTTGAAATGTTTTAACAGAAGTGTAATAAAATATGCTTTGGAATGTTTGCTTAGAAATGAAATTCCAGTCAGACTGTATGAAATGGAAGCATACCAGCTTAAAGCTCTGATCCTTATTCAAGGATGCAATGTGGGTGTGAAGTGTTATGGAAACGCCCATCGCATGCTCAGTCTAAAGTTGCCAGGGGAATCTTCAGGTGAACAGAATTGCTTTCAAGCATATGAACACATTTACAAAGATTAATACTACTACAGAACAGGCTTTTCTGTTGTTGATGATGGAATATGAGTGGAGAATTCTAAAGGCTTTACCTCTGGAACTGGCAGAATAATTAGCAAAGAGTTCTGAGTTCAGGATTCTGCCTCGCTGACTAGCAAATCCCAACTGTGGAGAGCTGCATGGCTTACACACATACTACTGCTGCCAGTAGTATCAAGTATTATTAGTTATTATTATAACCTCTTCAGCTCTTGGGGTTTGGCATATCAAGCCATAAAAGTCTCTTCAAACCACTTGCCACTAAAGTATATTTTTCTCTCTTAATATTTACAGGGAACAATTGTGTTAGACTAAGGTGCTATTTTTTTCATTTTCTGATCTTGACTGGTACGTTCTGAAGCTCAGTATACCATTTATCCTACTAGTTTCTGGTAGAAACTCATGCATGTACCATCAGAATCTTGAGAAAAGTCCTTCTAAGAGACTAGAATTAAGAACATTTTAAAACCATATTTCAATTCAGATTTCCTGTAGGGAGCTTTTGAACAAAACTTGAAACATGGAATCCTTCTTGAGGTCTACTATATCCATACAAGATGCTTAGAAGTAGATGTTAAGTAGATACTTAGATGACCCCTGTGGCACAAAAATGGAACCCGAAAGTCTATTATACATAAACACATCTGTCTTGCACACACCAGATATATGTACACACACATATACAAGCACATGTATTTGTTACAATTCAGACTGCAGCGTTTCAAGGAAACGAGAACTGTGCAAATCTTGGAGACTGATGTTTCCAATATTGGTTAAAAAGTTCTGTTCTGTTGAGATAAATACCCAGACGTTACTAGCAGTGTCACGTGGGTGCTCCTGAATATGAAAATGTGTCAGTATTTGAAAACTGATTGTTCAATAGGCTTATGTTATTAAAGCAGTAATGATTGAGGTCAGTATGAATCTATCCATCCCTGTTAAATAGGCTTTTCAATAAAAAGGATTTCTTTCTCAAATCTACTGAATGGAGAGGATGCTTAGGAGGGAATTTTCTTTTGTCCCTAGAAGATAACTATTGCTGGACTGGATGATAGCCATGCTCACAGCCAAATTCCATACTAATCTGTCATTAGATAGGATGTTCATCATGGCAGTTCTTGATACGTTCCTTAGTGGTGTCAACCTTCAGGGAAGAATTCTGATAAAATGCTTAAGTGTACACAGAAAGCAACATGCTTGAGTTTCAATGAAGTAAATAGGATTTAGGTACGTATTTAAGACAATGATTCAAGAAAGTGCTTTAAAAAGTACTTGTGTTCAGACTTGTTCTACAAAAACCCCCATAAGTCCATTTAGCTTTAAGCATAATTTTAGATCTTACTGAAGCAGTTCCTCTGTTTAATTTTTCTTTTGCTGAATAAACACGTATTTAATGAGGGACAATTATTTTAATTGATCTTTTCACTTAGATCTAAAATACTCCTTTCACTTTTTAATCATTTCACTTAAATTGAAAAAAAGGAATTGTTGAGATAAACAGAATGAAGGCAATTTAGCTGATGCAATACTGGGACATTTTGGAAGAAAACAATAGAGTTGTTTTTAAGTTGATGTCTTCTGTAGTATAGTGTACTATATTGTGGAAATTTTCAGAGACTATGCAATGCTATTTATATAAAAATACCTTAGTGCTATGTCCAGAAACAGTTTTGTAATATGTGGAATTTTATTTTATTAGTTCAAGAAGATTCTGCGTGGCTGATTTCTGTTCACTCTTACTCTTTGTGAGGGAAGATTTTTATCACGCTGCAGTTTCTTTGCCAGAGAAGTGTGAATGGCCCTTGAAAAAAAAAGTAGGTCCTTTGAATCTTAACACTGACATAACTAAAGTGAAAGCTATATCAAAAGAATTCAACTAATTTTATTTCATTCAGGCATGACCCAATAGGATTTCAAGGAGATGTTGGAAAAAATTTGCATTGCTGGTGTCAGAGCAAGTGCAATTAGTGTGGAGCTGATACTTTCCTTCTCTCTGAACTACTGTGCAAAACCAGAGCAAAGGAAGTCACAGAAACTGACAGAACAGTGAAGCGCACAGATAATTGGGCCCCTGGGACAGATCTACTTCCTGGGAAATCTTGCGAAGGCAGAATTCAGACCTCTCCCAGTTTATTTCTCCCATCATTTTCTTTCACAATCTTTTCAGAAACAGCTGCAATTAATAGTATAGGGGGCAAAATCAGTATTTCCAACTGAAAGCTATCAGAATTAAGGGAATTGCTCTTGAATCTTGGCAAGGGGACTCTTTTTCAAACCCCACCCATCCTACAACCTGGCAGGCCACTCTCGCTGCTACCATTTTTTTAAGCCTGCTCATTGTTCTGCAAAAGCAGTGGGAGATTTGCTTCCTGCAACAGCAATGACTTTTGTGGCTGTTCGCCATAGGGTGTACAAGGTACTGAGTTGATTTCAAAGTTCTGCTCCAGTTTATCATAAGTCAGCTTGGCAGGAACCAAATTTAACTTTCTGAAATGAGGACTTGCTTTTCTGCCTCTGAAGTCTGCAGTGTGTGTGCCACAACAGTCTTTTGAGACTTCTGAAATCATCTCCAATGGTGTGGCTGCTTACAACTGCATAGGAAGAAAATAATCAGATTAAGGTTTGTTGGGTTTGGGTTTTTTTCTTTTAAATTTTCCAGTCTCATTTGTATGTGTTCACTGGCAGTCCTTTTCTGCAGAGCGTGGAGGGAGAGAAAAAGTCACTGTCTTAGGTTACTGAGTATTGCTCTGACACTGAAACACAAATAAAAGAGGAAAGATAATCAATGATTCCGGAACCTTTCCAATATCCAGATGCAGGAGTTTGAAGATACATACTCTCCTGAGCACAAGCAGTAGGATCTGAATGTTATGCAGTTAGGGTGGAACATGAAGCTGGAAAGCCAGTCAAAGAAATAATAAACTGTGAAAGAATCTGAAATGAAGTAAACAACCTTATAAAGTTGTGTGTCTTATCTGCTTCGGCAGATTTTTGATGCTGAAAGCAAAGTTGAGCCAGTGGTTTCCTAATATAAATGTAAATGAGCACATTGCTCTGCAACCCCATTATAAGATGGTCTTTGAAGATCTGTGCTAAAATTGCTTCTCATTTTTTGAGCAGTACAAAATAACAAATTTTTATGCCACTACAGCAAATGCATATCCTGCACACACAGCAGCACGTAGTGGGAAATAATCGAGAGGATACATGCAGTAGCCTCCCAAGGATGGGAAAAGGAGTGGATTCAGACATAAATACATTTCCACTCTTCTGATTTTTCAGCCCAAATGAAACCTGCCAAAGAAATATCAAGGACAAAGGCATTCTCAGGGGACTTGGACTACAAGCATGTAAAAATGAACTGATTTCCACTGATTGCTGATGATGTTAGGGAAAATTTGGACATATGCTTAGTTTTCTCTGGATGGCTAAGATTAAATTCCTCTTACAGGAGGATGCAATAGAGCACTCGAATATACACATGTTACTGCATTACAAAACAGCATGGACATATTGAGGACTGTTTCATCATAGCTTGTCAATACCAGTACTGAAAAGTTAATGTAATGGTATAGTAGAACAGTGTATAGTGGTGTAGTAGAAATAACTAATCTTGCTGAAATGAACTTAAGAGGGTGTTTCTGCCTCTGAGAAATATTATTATGAAAATTCCAAACATCAGGTCTCAGACTCTAACTAGACTATACCTATAATTCAGTCCAGTGTCAGTAAAGTAACTCCATCTTCAGTAAGTGGAAACCAGCAATACCATATAAGGCAGCTTTTTTATTCAGGATTTCAGTTACAAAATGAACTGTAAAAGCAAACTCCAAAGTAAAAAAATGCAACTTATTAAAATACTTCCTTTGTTTTATAGTGCTCGTGTATTAACACAAACCATATTGAGCTGAATGTAGATGTCCTTGGGCAGCTAGTGGTTTTTGCAAAACTACTGTCCTAGCAACTGCCCATTCACACAGCATAAAAGGATTCTAGGCTACTTTTTGGTTTCATGAACCTCACCAAGGATTGCCAGATAAAGTCAGCATCTCAAATCAGGAAGAAACATGTTAAAATAAAACACCCCTTAACCATATACAGCACGTACCTAGTGCATAAGGGTCTCCAAATGGGAATATGATTGTGTGCTACAGTGGAATAAACTGCAAGCTTTATGGAAGTGCATCAGATACAGTCCAAATATTTGTGTGATGTGCATAATGCATGTGGCCTAACAGCCCTGATACTGACATGGCTGGGCCTTGAAAACACAGCTGAGTATTAACAGATTAGTTTGACATTTACTTTCTCTTAATGACTTTGAGGCTTTCCTTCAGTTGAAAGCAAATCTTCTTGCCCAAGAGTTACCCGACAGTTTTGATTGAGCAGGTACGTGGAACTGAGGTTTGTCCTTCTCAGGAAATCACTTGGTTGAATTCTTTAATTCAGCATCTTCCAAACTTTTAAAAGGAGACTTCTATTTTAGAAAACTAAATCAATCACTGCCTGCTTTTACTCTGCCCATGCTGTTTTCACTTCACATTTTACAAATCTCACCTTGGCTAGAACTTCCATTTGTATTATAATGGGTTAATCACAAGAATATCGTGCAAATGCAACCTACCAAGCCTGAACCAAATCAGAAGAAAGGCAATTTCATATTTGTCTCAGGCAATTTTGACACTTGTAGATATCAGTTCTTTTGAAAAAGTGTCACTCAGATTCACAAAATCACCAGGATAGTCTACCTTCTGAAAACCACAACCAAAAATAATTTCATGTAATCTCTCTAATACTTGATGAGCATGAGTTCTTACCCTATACACAGACAGAGCAAGTTCATTCCCTTTAAACCTGTGAAGAACGGGGATATTTTTTTACACCTATTCTCAATACAGCCAACTTGTTTCCTGCCTGAGACGTGCTGCCAGGAGTTCCTTGACATTTCTATCCTCAAAACTGTTTTATAAGTGTGTGAAGGAGAAGACTCCAGCAACGATGGAGGGGAAAAGTGCCAGATGTTGTCTTGGGACTTCTTGTAGTGTAGATTCACTACCAGCAGTAGGCAGACAAAGATGCCTCAGATGATTCATATAGCAGGATACATTTTCCCATTTACTCAAAATTTACTTCCTACCAAACAGGAAAAGCAGATAGTGACCTGACATGTTCAAATCTTAGTTAATTGGTGACAATCCTTCTTTAGCTATAGGAAAGCATAGCCTTTGGTGTCGTTCCAAAGGTATGATTTATTACATTATCTCTATTGACAGTTTCCTGGAAATTGAAGAGATTTTTAGAGATTTGCATCTCTTCAGTTTTTGTTTGGTTTTCTACACAGATATATTCAACAAGTCGTTTGGAGTAGTTTGGTTAATTTATCTATTTTCTTTCCTCTCTTCAAAATTAGCATATTTCTTGTCTGATCTTAACTGGTTGTATTGAAGCTTTTGTTCTTGGTCATCCTTTTGCAAATTCTAAAATTTGTTTTCCCAGTAGATTTGAACTGTATTAAATAAAATTGATTGTTATGCCTTCATGACCTGAAAGCAGGGTTTCCCTCTGCTGTTCTTGGAATGCCTACTGAGATGACTTTGCCAAATTTCTAATGCTATCCACTTGTGTCTTCACCTACTAGAATTTTTAAAAGACCTTAACACAGATTCAAAAGTTCACCAGGCAGTAGCTGAAATTTCAAAAGATTTTACATGCTGCCATTTTTAAACTTATTTTCGTGGAATTTCCAATGTCAGTGCTTCATTTCTTTTTTCAAGAACTATATGAACAGTTCAAATTTTAAAGTTATTTTGCACTATCTTACTATGATCTGAATTCTGTAATTTTACCTATTTGGAATCTATCTGGATTGATGAGTGTTTATGGCTTCATGTAGCACAATTTCTGCCCAAGAGCTACTACACTAGTAGTCCAGGAGGTACCCTTATTCTCCTGGATAGACTAATAATCTCTGTAATATATTGTGATTATTCTTAGACAAGTAAAATAAAAGCGTTAGTCTCCTTAGAATTTTTATTTCATACACTGAGGCCAGTTCTTTTGATTGTACAAAGGGCTTTAAACTATACGGGTTTTTCAAGTGCTGTATTACCTTTGTATTCCTTGTATATGGTAACTGATGATAGAGTGTGTTATTTCCAAACTGGCCTTGGCACATTGTCTCTGCTCAAAACCTCCTTTTGTGAGGGTCATACCTTACTTAGAGAACTCTCTAAGAATCCACGTTCAGTAGGTTACTGATACGAAGCAGCGTTTATTCACACTGACACCTGACAAGAGACCCAAAACCACACAGAAACCCCCATTATTATGCTTTTAACTTCACTGGCCTTTGAGAAATGAATGCACAGGAGCAGAAATGCCTGCGATCACTTTGCCGCTCAGATTCTTCCCTTTTTTGGGGACATTTGTCTTCCTAAAAGTTAAGTGGTTGCATCGGTACAAGAAACAACTGAAGCATTTTCGCGAATGAGAGGGAAGTGACACCAGGGCGGGCACGCGTTGCCCTGCGCATAGCCACTCAAGCCCTAGGCGCAGGAACGCGCCCGGCGCGGGGGTCAGACCCCGGCGGTGCCCCGGGCACGGGCAGCGGCCTCCCCTCAGCCCCGGGCGGTGCCGGCCCGCGGCCCCCGCCCGGCCCCGCGCAGCCCCG